>VDFB02051208.1:0-23792 GCA_007258455.2 Sequoia sempervirens
ATGAAGGAACATTCACAGGACCAAAAAAATTAGCATGAACATTGTCCAAAACCCTCAAAGACTTGTGAAAACTAGAGTAAAAAGAAACATGGTGCTATTTTCTATAAACACAATGTTCACAAAAGTTGAACTCGAGATTGCAATCATCAAGGCCTTCAACAAGGCTCTTATTTTTAGGGTTTTAAGACCCTTCTCACTGATGTGACCAAGTCATTGATGCCATAGCATTGTCTTCTCTATAGGAAGCTTCTTTTCCATGGAATGAGCACCCTTCGGTACCCAAAATTCATGACCATTGGATGTGGCTACAATATAATTCTTCTTTGCATGATCTAATGGTGAGGATGAAGAATCCAAAGGTCTCTTCTTTAGTATGTCTAAAGAAATATTGTACTGTATTGTGCATGCATCCATCTTGTACAAGGTGTTAAACACTTGTAGACAACACCATAGCTCTCTCATCATTTTGCATCCTCAGCGAGAGAAAACAACTTGCACTATTGAATCACTGTTCAGTTTACTTACAAAGAAGGGTTAGTACCAAATTTGGGATGTCGCGGGGACACCATCCCTTCGCACTCTTCCATTGGGGAATCTTGTTTGACTCTTCCACAACCAATGATCTTTAGGTGAGAGTGTTCAACTAGATACACCTTACCACCATCATACTCATACTTTTATAACCATCCTCTATGAAAATTCAAATGGAAGGAAGCACCCAAGTCTGTCAACCATACATCTTCCAATGCATGGGTTGCCAAGGCTACAACAAATGCTTTTGCTTCATCTTGAGAAGATTTATTAGATTCAAAATTGGAGAATGACTTATTTTTCTTCTTCTCATCCTCCTTACGGTCTTTTTGAAAATGATCAATTTTTTCGCAATTCTAACATTTTACCTTAGACTTCTTACCAAGAGACTTAGATCTCCCCAGAGACTTGGACTTAGAGTTATTTTCTTTCTTCTTTCCTTTCTCCTTCGGTTTTCCACGAACAATAAGGGCTTCCTTGGCCATCTCAAAAGAATTTATATGCATTTCTTCAAATAACAATGAAGCAACCACCTCATCCATCTTGAAAGTGGTTGTTGTGCTTCTAATAGCCATCACTAGGTGATCCTATGATTCTAGCAAAGAACACAACAAGAGCATGTAATAGTCTTATTTGTCAATATTGTCTCCGATGGAACCTAGTTGAGCAATCAACATGTTGGGTGTTTTCGTGAAGTACTATTTAGCTATTTGAATTTTATGATGCTTGTTGTTTTGTTACTGGATATCTAGGTATGTTTAAAAATTGATGCTCGGTATTTTTTTATTGGTTGTTTGGGTATTTTGATGTTGGGTTTTCACTTGAAATGGGTATTTAAAAAAATAGTACTAGATATTTTTTGCTATCAAAATAACGTTATTTCTGAGAAACAAATGAGGTCTCAACCTTTTCTAGTATTACACATAGTTTTCTAAATTTTTATTTTTGGATTGAGGTGTATGAGCTCTGCTAGGGTTTTCTTGTGTCTACGGTCATTCTTGGCCCTTCTTGCATCATACTGCGCTATTGGTGTAGGATTTTTCTCTTTTCATGTGTGTACGACTGCATTTAATGTGGTTTTTTTGTTTTAATATGCCTTTAACCGGCTCTAATCCAATAGTTATTGCTGGTGTTGGTGGTTCAAAAACTCTGCTCAATGGCTCCTCCTCTGAATAAATGACCCCAAAAATTTGTTCTGAAAGTGTTTCACAAGGTAAGTCTTTTGACTCCCTAGCTGATGTGGTTTTACCTTTGCCTGATTTTGATTCTACTTGTCAATGGCTTGAGTAACATACTCTTGTTGGGTAATTTTTTAGGAGGACCCCCCCTGAAAGTGTGCTTAAAGAATGGGTCCATAAGGCATGGGTCCCTCATGGGGTCTGCCTTGATATGGTCCAAAATTTAACCAAGGGTTTTTCTCTTTTCTGTTTTGTGGAGGTCGGTCATGTTTAGGCAATCCTGAATCATGGTCCTTGGTATGTCAAGTCTTCTATGTTGGTTTTGCAATCATGGACTTGGGACCTTGTTATCTTGGATGGCACCAAGTTGTGGGTCCTGTTCTGGATTGAGTTTCCAGGGTTTCCTTTGCTTTGTGTGCCTTTTTTGAGTTATATTGTGTCCTCTCTAGGGAAGGTCATTTGTATTGAGCCGGATATATTTTTCTAGGTCCAACTCCAGAAATGAGTCTGTGTTGAAGTGGACCTTTCACAAGATTTGAAAGACTCCATTGACATTCAAATTGGAGCTCTCCAGCATACCCAAAAGGTCACTTATTTTAATCTGTCGAACATGTGTTATAGATGTCAGTCTGTAGACCACAAGATCAAGGATTGCCCTTTGGCAATGCCTCGTACTCCCTCTTTGCTATGGGAATTTGAAAAGCCCCGTCAGGCAGATAATTCTACTGCCAAACTTGATGAGAAATGGACCATGGTCACAAGCTATAAACACAAGTCCAATGGCTCTGGGATAGTTTCCAAACTCCTTGAGCTAGCTAAAGATTTTTCAAACCCTTCGGTGAAGGGGAAGGAGGCCCTGGTAGGGGCTCACACTATTCCGGCACGAACCAATATGAAGGCTATGCCTTAGCCTATTTCTGCTATGATAACACAACCGAATATTTATCCTCTCATGATGGGAGCTCAACGACGGTCTCACAGTCCTCTGAATATTCAAATTGGGTCAGTCCCGCTAGAATTTTTGCAGAATCGCTTCTCTACTTTGAATGAGGAGGAGCCGGACTTCGACGATATGGAATAGTTTCATTCATGAATTTCCTCTAATGGAATGTTCGAGGTCTGACAGACCTCTCCAGGAAGTATTTTGTTAGGGATACTTTGCAGGAGTATGCTGGTAGTGAAGTGCTTTGTCTCCAAGAAGTTAAAATTTCTGGTTTTTTGCTCGCATCAGCTTGTCATTCTATTTGGCCAGCTAATCAATGTTTTGTACTACTCATGATGTTGGATGTGGCGGAGCTGTCACACTTTTGTCCCCACAGTGGCATGCTTGTTTGGTTGACCATGGGTCTGACCCCATACATTCACTCATCTAGATCCTCCTTAACATTGATAATCACTCTTTTGGGATTATTAATGTTTATGCCTCTAATGATGCTATGGAACACTCTTTGCTTTAGAGTTGGATTGCTGATTCGTTGCCAATTGCTACTTGGCTATTGTATGGGGATTTCAAGATGGTTGAGATGGCGTATGATAAATATGGCACTCTACCATTTAGATGGGTAGCTGGCGTACGAGAGGCATGGTTTTACATGCATAATAAATTGGGGCTCTTTGATCCCAATCCTGGTCACCACCATTCTCATTCCCTCTGGCACACTTGGTGTAATTTCAGGGCTGGCTCTAATAGGATATTTAAGCACCTTGATCGTGCCATAATCTTGGCTCAATATTTCTTCTCTTTTGACAACTCTTCGCTTCTGGTTAAGCCATTAGTGGATGTGACATTGTCAGATCATTTCCCCATTTCTTTTCGCATTGAGTGGGAGACAAGGCAACCTCGAGCCTTAAAAACATAGTTTTTTTTAACATGTCTCTTCTTTGTCATCAACCCATGTTGGCCCACATTCGTAGGGTCTAGAATTTGGAGTGTAGGCCAACTCATAATACAGGCTAGATTAATTGGTGGAATAATGCTATCACTCACACAGATAGATTTCTGCACATTTATGGGCACCAGCTGGCCATTCTTTGTTGATGGTCTTATGAGGCTACCACAACAGACCTACACTCAACTACTAAGGCTTTGGTGGCTAGCCATTTCTCCCCATCATTACGAGTTAGGGTGGCAGAATTAAGACACAAAAAATAAGTTGTAGACAATTATGTTGCTAGAGGTGTGCAAATCAAAGCCAAATTGCACTGGTTAAAGATTGGTGACCATGCCTCCAAGGAGTTTTTTTTGGCCCTACATGCCAGACACTCTTCTCCTGGCATCAAAAAAATTAGAAAAGGAACCTAGGTGCTTTTTGAGCTACCTAACATTCTGTAGGTCTTTGTTTGACATTATGAACAAGTTTTCATTGCTCAAGAGTATACACCGGAGTGACAACAAGCCCTTCAAGATTGTCTTTTTGTTGTGCCAAATAGACTATCTTCAGCCCAGAAAGCATTTTGTGATCAATTACTCACAGTTGAAGGCTTGAAGGAAGTCGTTCATTCCATGTTTGATGACAAGGCCTCAGGGATTGATGGTTTCTGATGTGAATTTTACAAGGCCCTTTGGGACTGTGTTGGGCATGACTTGCATAAAGTTTATCTCGAGGATTTTCATTCCAAACCCTGGATAATATAGTTAATAAAGGAAATATTAAATTCATACCTAATCCTAGAGATCTCGAGGATATCTACAATTGGTGCCCTATCATGCTCCTCAATGTTTCTTACAAAATCATCGCCAAAGCTTTGGATTTGAAGATTCACCATCTTTTGCCTCAGATTGTGTGCCCAGAGAAAACTAGTATTATCAAGTTTCAATTTATTCTGGATAACATTATTGTTGTGTGGGAAGGTATGGAGTGGGCCAGGCATTCAGACCAGAAAGCTATTTTTCTCAAAATTAACTTTGCTAAAGCCTATGACTACATTGAGTGGCCTTTCATTCTGGCCATGTTGAAAGCCTTAGGGTTTGGGCCTAATTTCATTTAGGATGTCCAAATGATTTTCTTAGATGCCTCTGCTTGTATCACCATTAATGGCCACCAATATTTTGCTTTCAGTTTATTCCACTCCATTCGACAAGGATGCCTGCTTACTCCTCTTTATGTGCTTATTGTCAAAGGATTTGGCTATCTATTGGCCAATGCAGTTTCTCAACAACATGTCAAAGGAATTTCCCTACCTAACTCCCAGGCTCAACTTGTTAATGACCATTTTGCTGATGATTCTTTCCTCACCCTTCTGGAGGAAGATAACAATATTAAGGAAGCTCTTGAATGTATTAACATTTTTTTCCTTGTGTCTGGCTCCGCCATTACCCCTCACTAGTTTCAATAGTATGATTGGAAATGGATTGGGCCAGGGGAAATCTTTCAGTTTCTTGGCATTCCCTTCGCCTTCCAGGCTTCTGCAACTGAGTTGTGGCAAGTTTTCCTCTCCAAGATTGAGCAAAAACTGGCCTATTGGATTACCAAGCCTCTTTCCCTTGTAGGGAAATTCCAAGTGTGCTCTGAGATTTTGGCAGCTACACATGTTTATTACTCCTCTTGTTGGGCTCCTTCGAAAGATGCCTATGCTAAGCTTGAAAAGCTGCTTCGGGACTTGCTTTGGGCCTTTGCGGAGTCCCATAGAGGGTTTCACTGCATTTCCTAGGAGTTTTGTTGCCTTCCCAGAGACTCTGGAGGACTTGGTATGCTCTCCACTCAACGACAAGGGATTGTCTTGTGTGTGAAATGGATAATTAGAGCTCTTATTGGAGATGAAGCCTGGAAAATTCTCCTCAGGAATTGCATCCAATTCGGCTTTCTTGTTCATAGACTCGCCTGGAAGGGGATTGGTTTTCAAACCCTTTTGGTCATGAAGGAACCAACCCAAATTGTGGGAACTTTCGTGGCCAAGAGTATTTGGAGATCCTGGGAAGTGGTTAAGCCTTGGCTCCGCTAGGCTGGCTCTGGTTTCCGTGATGGGCTTTCGCTCAATCAATAGAATGTTTGGTGGTTGTCTCTCTTTGCTAGTAATGGTTAGTCATTGGCTAAGTCTCCTTGGCTTAAGGCACTAAGGTTCCACAAGAAAGGCATTCAAACTTTGCAGCATGTGTTTCACAGAACCATAATGCACATTATGCCATGGGAAGATTTTTGTGATCTCTATAGTCTTCAAAACTAGGACCGTGATACTTATGATGGTTTGGTGAATGCTATTCTTGCAGATATGCTTCATATGGTGGGAATTCCATGGGTCCAAACCCTAGTGGAAGGACTGGAAGTTGTACCCAGACACCCCTTTTAGGAATGACAAGCCTAGGCTTGGTTATAGATGGTTTTAACCACACTTTCCTATGATCAAAAGTCTCAACCAGAGGTGGCTTCTTCAATCCCCTGCTCATATCTGGCGAAAAGGATTCACTGCCACTTGGTCTACAAGTGTTGAGCTGAAACTTTCCCACTTTTTCTTAGTGTGGCTGCTTTCCCAGGAAGGAGGAAAACTTTCGCTCTTAGGGATACCGGCTTGTTCACTTGAAGTCCTAGGTTTTCAGTTGCTGCCCTTTTGTGAGCCAGTTGGAGTCTTTATCTCTTGCCGATTTTGTACGAGCTCAACTAATTTACAGAATTGGATTCACTTGGCTTCTTTGACCTTTTAGAATGGAGTCTTTCTCTGCGACATGGTTGTTGTAGATTCGCCCAAACTTCTTGCTAAATTTAGCTAGTTTTGGCACACTTTTAGAGTGGAAATCCTCTTCAATATCTGGAAAGATAAAACTCCTATATATTTGCTAACACCCAAATGGATAAAAATATTTCTTTGTATTCTAAAGCTATGATTTTCTCTAATGTGATCTTGCATATTCAAGTTCAAGCTAACAGGGTTTCGCTTGAGGTGGCTCACCTTCAGGTGCTTTTGGATCATTGGAGCGTGCCGTGCACTATGGCCAGGTGCCACACGCTTCCTCTGGGCGTTGGCCTCATGGGGCTGACTAACCTTGAATTAACTCGATCCCAGCCACTCCTCGGTAGTCATTCTCCTCCTCCCACCTGGGGCGGCTAGCTGGGGTGGCCCCTCACGGAGAGTGGTGAGTGGTGGCGGTTAAGACGGCCTTTGATAATACTCCTACTATGGCGGCTCTGGTTGGCGGACTCTTCGTGTTTGGTGAACAAATGCAGCATGCAGGATAAAGAAGATAAGATAAGATCGAAGATGGTTGGGGTCCTCCTCAAATCCTCCGAGACCAGTTGATGTATGGTGGAAGAAATTTGGATAGCCAGAACCCTCCCAACTCTTTGGTACTACTTTTGCCGCTTAATTTCCTTTTTATGTTTGTAATCTTAGACTTTTGGGTTAGGCCCATGTGACTGTTAAGTTTTTTGGTTTTCTGGGCACTGCCCATATGACTCTTGGGGTGTGCCTTCTTACCACACACCTTTTTTTGTGAATATGTATTTTAATCTTTATAATTAATATAGATTAGTGCTTATTCATAAAAAAATAGGACCTGATATCATTTTTCTCGGGCATTAAAAAAAATTGATGTTTGGTGAACCCTTTGTTTTTGACTATCTTGATATTTAAAAAAAGGACATTGGGCATTTTCTTTATATCGGTATTTAAAAAAACTAGTATTGGGTTTTTTTTTCTGGCACATTCGTTATGGTTTCGTTCTCTGTGAGAGGCCTAGGGTTTGTACCTAGTCGTATCTTACCAATGCTTTTGTTGGTATTCAAGAAATAACCTTATACAAATCTTGGGTTAGATAGTGGCTATCTTGGCGGGGTGTGAGTATATGATGATCTTGGATTGTATCCTAGAATGTGTGGGAAGCTTGTGTTTAATCATTAAGGTATGTAAACTTGATCGGGGAAATGTATCCTATATAGCATGGGTCTTGCTTTAATACTTCCAATAATGGTTATTAGTAGATCACATTATTATAGTTTGTGGTAACCCAAGATTGCATTCAAGTATGTAACAAACTTGGTTTGTAGTTTAAGTTGTACACTTTTAATTAACATTCATAAGGTTTAGAAAATATTGATCACTCTCTAGAATAGCCATTAAACATGGGTTATGCTTGAATGCACTAAAGTAATTGATATAACACCTTGTAACCACTCATATCAACAAGGTTATGATACTTTGTTGTAGCAGAGGTAATGTCTTGGATGTTGTGAACAAATAAAATGGCCCTAGACACACATAGCCAGTACTTTTCTATATATCTTACCATATTTAGGTCTATTGTCCCAAATTCAACTATTAATTAAAATAATTCTTAATTATTTAATTAATTCACATCTTTTATTCTTCCTGATTATTTAAATAAATTTTATTTATTTAAATAAGTCATTAATATCTTATGTCCTCTTATAATTAAATAAATTCTTTAATTTATTTAATTATTGACCACCTTATCTTTTTCATCATAATTAAATAATAATTATTAATTATTTAATTGTCTCATTCAATTTCCTCCAAATTTAAATAAAATCATTTATTTAAATTCCCCTCTTTCCAAAAAAATGATTTTAAATTATTTATCTTGTTGTCACATGACCCCACCTTTTTGAATTAAATTAATTTTAATTCAAAATAGCATTTTTCTCCATAAATCAAATAATTTTAAATTAATTATGTGATTCTTTGGCTTTTCCCTCTTTTTAGTTAAATAAATCTTTATTTATTTAATTAGATTCCATATCTTGGTTTTTGAATTAAAAATCAATATTTAATTCAAAATGAAGATTTTTCCTCCTTATCACAATCTTTTGTAATTAGCCATTGGTCATTTAAATGGAAAAATATTTGATTTTCTCTCCAACTCAATATTTTTTTGGTATTGATCTTATCTTCTATATTCCTCTTTGTCTCAACTATTCTCCACCATTGATTAAATTATTTTTAATTTAATCTCAATCATTCATCTTTTCTAATTGAACCCTAACCCTACTTGCTAATTGTCACATTGAATCTTGTCCATTGATTCTAGGAAAATTGTCAATCTTCAATCTGGGCCATTCATCCAAAATTGTATTTTCTATAAAATGACAATTTTGGTCTCATTTTGTCATCTCTGATATCTTAGGCAATTGTTTATCTCTTGACTTCATCTTGTCTTTTCTCATACATTGACAACAATATTCAAATCCTTCAACATTTGCTTTGTCATTGTCATAGTCATTAGATTGCTCACACATTCAATCTGAGGGCAACATCACATTTGCAACAAGTTGAGAAGGGCTATGGAGGTGATTCATGGAGGTTTTGAGGACGATTTGGTATAATCATTCTTATATTTACACATTTTCCTCCATTGTTCTTCATAGTTAGCTAGGGTTTTATGTTTTATGCATGATTATAAGCTAACCCATAAAATTTCCTTAGTTACATTGGTGAACCCGACATTTTTCTTGTAAATTTTCGTACGGTTTTCGATATTTTTTTATTTGTTTTTGTAGGTACAAGTACGAAACGCCGCATTTTCTGGAAACTTTGTGTCTCCCCTCGGCTTCCAAACCTTCACATTAACTTTAGTTTTGTTAATTTAGATTAATTTAGTTCTCATTAAATTTAGTTTTATTAATTTAGATTAATTTAGAGTTAGATGTAAATTTAGATTTAAGATTTTTAATTTTTCTAAGTTATTTTAAATTTAGCTTTTTAGATCTTAGATTTTTAGTTAATTAATTTTTTTTAGATTTTTATATTAGCTTTTAAATTAGTTTTTTAGATTTTTTTAATTAAATTTTAAATTAGATTATTAGATTTTTAGTGGCTTTTAGAAATTAAGATTTTTTGATTTTTAATTAGCTTTTAAATTAGATTTTAGATGTTTTAATTAGCTTTTAAATTAGATTTTTAGATGTTTTGATTAGTTTTTAAATTAGCTTTTAAATTAAATTTTTAGATTTTTTAATTAGCTTTTAAATTAGATTTTAGATTTTTTAATTAGCTTTTAAATTAGATTTTTAGATTTTTAAATTAGCTTTTTAATTAGATTTTTAAGTAGTTTAGGGTTTTGGGTTACTAATATTCTAGTTTTTAGTTTGTGGCAAGGAATCTAACTTTGTTTTGTAGAATTTTTTATCCCATTCCTAATTTTCTTAAGGCAAAAATCAATAAACAACAAACAACAATCTTGCATTTACATTCATTTGGTTAAAATTTACTTGCATTTTCATGTCATTGGGTTAAAATGAACACAAGCATGCATTGAAACTCATATGGTTAAAATGAACTTGCATTCTCACAACATGAGTTTAAAATGAACTTTGTCTTTCAAATTTCAAGTTAAAATTTTAAAAAGAACAAATTGTCTTGTGTGTCCTCCTCACATTATCATTTGGTAATTAAAATTTACAAGTGTCTACAAATTTTTTCACCTTGATGCAATAATCGAAGTATCATCTCCCCTTACGCATTCATGCAATCCTGGGTGTAAGAGAAATGGTTATTGCCTCTAGAACTTGGGCCTTCCTTGGAAAAAAGTACTCACCCCAAGGCAACTCAGACCGACAACGTAGCTCTTTGGCCGAGTTACCCCTGACCGGTATATAAATGTGAATCCTAAGGGAAAGCCTAGGATTACGAGTGTGGATGTGTCATAGGGACAAAGTAGTACTCCCCATAACCTCTTCAAGTTGGAGTTCCTCCTAAATGAAGCTTAATCTTTTGCCCCATGTATGGCCACTCGAACGGGGGTCCCAAACTAAACACCTTTGTGTAGTAGCCAAAATCCTTATATTTGCTAGCGCAACATTGGTCATTGTGAAGGCATCCACAACTTCGTAGTTTTTAGTAGAGGTGATCAATTTGCCATGAGAGTTTCATGGGGGTTGGAAGCTTGGTTGGCCTAAAAAGTGAGTGCACTGTAAACGGGAGCCCGTGTGGCAAAGCTTCTGGATTCACATGTTAAGAATATGCGGCTAGGGAAACCCACATGGAATCTAGCAGATATTGTCCTGGCTTAACCATATGATTGTGCTTGTCTTCTTTGTGATTGTTTACACACTCAAAATATTGTGCTTGCTAAGTGTTTTCTGGACATTCAAACAAACAAGCATCACTTATAGATCTGGAAACAAATAGTCAACCATATTTTTTTATCAAAACTATAAACAAATTGGACCTTTTGCATTCTGCACTACATCTACCACGATGCATTCGCTCAGCTGCACCGCATTTGTTAAGTGCAGCACCACAATTGCTCTGTTGCACTACATACGCTTGCTCAAACGTTGCATTTTCCTATTTTACAACACATTTGCTAAATTCTGCACCACAACCGCTCTATTGAACCACATTTGCTTGTTCAAATGCCACATTTGCTTATCCCATGACACATTTGCTACATTGCAACACATTTGAAGCCTAAAACGATGCAATTTCCTATGAACTCAAAAAACCTTATCACTGTAAAAAACCCGAGGCTAAACAATTGCAAACATATTCCAAACAACTTTTTTTGTAGTCTTTGTCAACAACCAGATCAAGAATTGCTCAAATTCCCCCATCCTTGCATTTTAGGTTGCAATTTTAGTTTTCCATAGGTCTGTCATTGCACTTCCTTAATTGCATCCTTAGGATTTGCCATCATTTTGTAGATTTTAGGATAGGAATCCTTGCCATTCTTTGTCAAATCTTTGCCTTCAAAATTAAATTGTCATTGGACTTAAACAAAATCACCTCTTTTAGTCTTTGTCCTTTTGTGAGCCACTTCCAACTCAAAAGTCTAGTGTGGAAACCTCACTTTGTCATCTTGTCATATTGTTATTTAGTCCTCCAAACAAGTCCCTTGACAATCCAAATTGAGACATTGATCAAACTTTGAATGGTTAGTAATCCTTTCCATAACTCTACCAAAATTGATTGCACCTTAGAGTTCCCTTAGACCTTGCATTTTGCATTAATACACTTTAGTCTTCCATCATTCATTTTGGTCCTCGTTATCACTTTGCATTTGACATCCTCTTTAAACAACATCATTCCATCCACCACCTTGTCTTCCCTTCAACAAACTCTTGATATGCTTGTTGGTCAAGTTGAATACCAGTTACTTCGTAATGGTCAATACCAACAAGCCTTAGACTTTAAGAGACAATTCCTCCAATCCAAAAACCAATGTCCTTCTTACCAACAACCCATAAATCCTAATCCTCCATCCGTCTACCCTCACTATCAAATTTACCTTAGCACAAACCCCACCATTAAGTCACAACAAACGTCTAATTGTCACCCTTATCCTAACCTTGACAAGGGAAACCAACTGTCCACTAGTCCATTACGAGTCTCCACGTCATATTCTAGCCCTCCACCTATCAATCATGTCCAAGTCTACATGCCTTATCAACCATCTACCAACTCATGTCAAGTCTCCACATCATACCATATTGATCCCGTCCAAGTCTCCACGTTCTATTTTAGTCAACCTTACACCAATCTAGTCCAATTCTCCATGTCATATCCTCATCATTCACATACTAGTCCAGTCCAGGTCTCCATGTCCTATCCTAGTCCTTCATCCATTAATCCTTTCCAAGTCCCTCCATCACAAGCCACATTTTGTCATGAAAATTCTATCATCTTTTCAAGTCACATCCCATTATCTAAACTCGAGGATACATGTCAAAACAAAATTCCAAAGCATGACATCATAACATCACCTTCATGTCAAGATCAAGGTAGTCCATCCCATGACCCTATCTTAAAGTCCTTTAAGACAATCATGACATCCAAAACACACCTGTCCTTGACAACGATTCTATTCCCAATTATATCATCCATGACAACCCCCTCTTTGACCAAGACCCTACCATTGACCAAGAAGTCCAAAATGACCCACTCCTTGACCTTTACACCATTCATGATCAAACACTTGATGACGAACATATCCAAGCTACGCATATCGACACTTTCCAAAATGAGACACTTGCCTCCATTGGACCCATAGACGATCTTCCTCTAGAACAAGAGTCTTCCACTATGGACATATTTGTAAATGATCAAGCCATAGCTAAATTTACTGGACTCCAAGATAATGACTATAAAGACGGTTTTGACATTGACTTGGAAGCATCAATAGAATCATCTGAACCTGAGACATCACAAAATTAGATCAAAGATATCAATCAAAAAGATGTCCAACATGTCAATGAAGCTAAGACATCTTATCAACTAGGATCATTCGTCTTTATCAGAGCAAGCTTTCTCGCAGATGAGAATATTCCAAGTAACAGTGTCCACATATATCATGATGGGTTAGCATATTGCTTTCAAAACAATAAATATCCCATTGCAAGCATAATCTGTCAAAGCATGCATTATCAAGGCAAAGGATTAGGCATACATGAGCAAGGTATTCAAGAACCAATACAACTACAAACAAATTATAGACATTAAGGTCTTGGCTATTCTTTAGTCAACAAATCTAATGATGTTAGTAGAACTTACTCAATACTGGGGGCAACCTTGTCAGATACAAATGTCAAAATAGAGTCCATGAGAAATCCTTGTCATAAGATTGCTACCAACACCCCGTCCACCCACACCATAACTCGTCATTCTCAACATCTTAAACCTTCCCTTTGGAACCAACAAAAATAAAAGTCATACAAATCAAAAGATCAAAATCAAATGTCAAAGGTCATTGAATCAAACAAAAAGACAAGTGGACAAATGAAATTAAAATTTATCCCAAAGACAAGTGGATCAAGCAAAGAAAATATGTCAAAAGAAAAAGTCAATCACAATGTGGAGCCACAAGACAAGAGGACTCCCACATATAACACATGTCCACCTACTTCAAAATGGTCATCAAGCAAGGCATCTAAAGGTAAGCAAGGCATCTAAAGGTGTTGGTTCCAAATGCCATCCCTCCAAAATCCGTCATCCTCCATACCAAGTTTGGAAAATGAAAAGTGATTCATCCAAACATCCAAACAACCTTTCCATGTCTACCATCATCTGTCATAATCCTACATCTCATCTAAAGTCCAAGATACCGTAATGCAAATTCAGCCATCATGGCAGCAGCTCTTTATCACAAGGACCTAAATGGAAATCTATTAGATATGTGTATGATAAGGCCAACTCTAGTGTTGACAAGGATCATAATAACATCAATCAGTTGTATGCAAGCGCTATGATCCTAACATGACAATTGCTTCAGAATGGTCATTATTGGAATATCATGACTCCAATCTCTACATCAGCATTGTCAGTGGATTCAAAATAGTCAATGGTCATCTAAAGCATTAAAGGCTAATAAAAGAAATATCCAAAAAAAGGGTGGAAAATGATAAAAAAATTGTCACCTTGATGAAAACCTAGCAAATTGGCATCTCGGTGACACCAAAAAAATAAAAAAGTCAAGAAAATAGTAAAGAGAAAAATTTAGTCTAATGGTGAAAACCTAACAAGCGGGTGCCTTGGATAAATTACCATGATGAAAACTTGGCAAACATGCATCATGTGTAAAATAAATCGTCTATGTGCACTTTTGCACTTGGGGGGCAAGTTGTCTCATTTCCCATTCCTTCCTCTTGACATTGACATCCAACCATTGGATCCATATCATTTCCACCTACCTTGATCTTGACATAAAATAGGCACACATAAATCATGCTTTGGGAAAACTCTTAACATGTCTATCCTTCGGTCATATACTGTTCATGAAATGTCATGTCATTACTTTCATAACCTCATTATCCTTATGCGACATAGTCCTTGAATATCATATGAAAATTCCCTTAGTCTCATGTATCCTATCCTTTACCAAGGCCACCTCTCATCCTTTCATGTTTGTCACCTATCTTGGCTTTCCCTTGTCAAACGGTCTAAGGATACTCCATCATCCCTTTTAGTCCTAACCGAGTCATTCCAAATGTAACGAGTCTAATCCATACAAGCACTTTATCCAAAACATTACTTGAATTTTTTCCTAGCCCGGCTGTAGACCTCGATACTTTTGTCACATTATCGTCATCGTCCTCACGTTGTTTCGGGATGCGTCCTTCCCACGTCAAACAATGTTGTCATCACCTGTCAATTGGTATTCAGCTTGACTAGGGGCACAATCATGTTTGTCCTTGGATTCTCATGTGTAGGCATTAGTCACATGCATTTTTTGTGATCCTCTTAAACCATTCAAAAAGACAAAAATTTATAAAAGACAAAAGTCAAAAAACATCAAAAACTATCAAAAAGTCAAAAAATCATAAAGCGTCAAAAGACACAAAAAAATCAAAACATAGCCCAAAACACAAAAACATCAAATAGCTGTCAAAATCCATAAAAAGTCACATTTAAAGTCATATGGAGTCAGTCCTTATTAGCGTAAAATGCATCATTTTGTCAAACCTCACGATTGTCTCTGCACATTTGCTATGTAGAGGCAAGACTCATTTTTAGCCAGAGGCTGCACTCACGCGCCAATCCATTAGGAGTTCATGCTTTTCTTGCTTTTACGTCAAAGTCTTCAAAAATTCCAGAACAAATCATTTTCAAGCGGGCAGAAACTTCTAAAACAAATCGCGGTAATCATTTATTCAACATGTGAAATCACACTAGCATGTCAATATCAACATATGGTCAACACATGTCAAAGTTAGTCAAACTTTAGTCAAATTTGGTCAAAATAAGTCAAATTATTATAACCAGTCAAACTGTCAACTCTTGGTTATCTTTCATACATGTCCTTCTGAAGAATAGCCTCTGTCATTCATGCCTTAGGATGTGTCCTTCCTAGGCATCGTCACTGTTATCTGGCATTTTGAGGGATCCTCTTGACATTTAAGGATCGATCTTCTCGACATCGGCATCATTTAGGATGTATCCTTCCTGAATTTGGTAATCCTTGGCATTCATCATCTCAACATCGTCAAACCTTTACCCCTGACATCTCAACATTTAAAACATTCGACATTCAGACACACTTGGAAAACATTATTTTGGCATTTTGTTTTTTGATTTTTCATCATGCTACTAGTTTCTCGATGATGCCTTGACAACGAGATTTAGAGAAGCAACGATGTATCATGATGATTGTCTTATTTTGTCTTTTTTTTGGGTCTGTCATGTTACTAGTTTGTTTGCGATGTCCTGACAACATGACTTAGAGAAGCAACGATGTATCATGATGGTTGGCTTGATTTTTCATCATGCTACTAGTTTCTCGACGATGTCCTAACAACAAGATTTAGAGAAGCAGTGATGTATCATGATGGTTGGGTTGATTTTTCATTATGTTACTAGTTTCTTGACGATGTCTTGACAACATGATTTAGAGAAGCAGTGACGTATCATGATGATTGGCTTGTTTTGTCTTTTTCAGGCAGTCATGTTGCTAGTTCCTTAGGGATGTCCTAGCAATAGGATTTATTGGAGCAATGATGTTTCATGACTTGTCTTTATTGTCTTTATTTGTCTTTCTATGCTTGTGGTTGGTTATGAAAAAAAGACTGGGGCAATCACACTCTTAGTATGAGTCATGATCATCCTTGTCTGCGACTGTCTGTTTTGCAAGTGGATGACTTTGCACACCTTGGTCTATGTCATATCATGGTGTTTGTTGTCAATTTGTGTCATTTTTACCGCCCAATGATGATTCGAGCAACGTCTATTAGTACTTTGGAAAATGTTGAAGGATTCTTTCCCATCCCACCCTTCTTCATTTCCCCTCTAACATGTCATCTAGTCTGCATCTTTATCATCCATATCTTTTGCACAAACACTTTCTTGTCCCATCATCTTTTGGTCTTCTCATCAATTTCAAGAGCACACCCGTGTTCTTCGAACCTATCTATCCTCTCGAGGGGGCATACCGCTACCTCCTCGTCATTCTTCCTCATCCTATTTTTCACTAGGGCATATTTTTGACTTATTTTCTATCACAATGCGACATTTGCGTTACCTTGACAAAGAGGAAAATGAGCCTAAAATGGCCCTGAACTTACCCAAACCATGCTATATCTTGGTAAGATTTGGGTCTGTGTCCAAGTTCAGCTATAGATTAAATGGTGTAGTAGCTTTGAATTGAATTCACATCTTTTATTCTTCTGATTATTTAAAATAGAGTTTTTGTTGCAAATTTAGGCAAATCATCATTGTATCTTGTATTAAATAACACATAATTAAAATAAATTCTTCCAATTTTATTTTAATTGATACGATAACTTATCTTTTTTCATACATGATTGAAATAATGAATTATTATTATTTTAATTGCAATGCTCATTCAATTTCACTCAGAGATTTAAATAAAATCATTTATTTAGAAATTTCCCTCTTCCAAATAAATAATTTTTTGAAATTATTTATCTTGTTGTCCATGACCCACGCAACTTTTGGATTAAATTCATTTTTAGTTCAAGAATGGCTGCTATATAAATCAAATAATTTTAAATTAATTATTTGATTCTCTGGCTTTTCCCTTTTTTTAGTTAAATAAATCTTTATTTATTTAATTAGATTCCATATCTTGATTTTTGAATTAAAAATCAATATTTAATTCAAAATGAAGATTTATCCTCCTTATCATAATCTTCCATAATTAGATAATATCTTTATTATCTAATTAGCCATTGGTCATTTAAATGGAAAAAGATTTGATTTTCTCTCTAACTCAATGGTTTTTCTGTATTGATCTTATCTTCTATATTCCTCTTTGTCTCAACTATTCTCCACCATTGATTAAATTATTTTTAATTTAATCTCAACCATTCATCTTTTCTAATTGAACCCTAACCCTACTTGCTAATTGTCACATTGAATCTTGTCCATTGATTCTAGGGCAATTGTTAATCTTCAATCTAGGCAATTCATCCAAAATTGCATTTTCTATAAAATGACAATTTTTGTCTCATTTTGTCATCTTTGATATCTTAGGCAATCGTTTATCTCTTGACTTCATCTTGTCTTTTCTCACACATTGACAACAATATTCAAATCCTTCAACATTTGCTTTGGCATTGTCATAGTCATTAGATTGCTCACACATTCAATCTGAGGGCAACATCACATTTTCAACAAGTTGAGAAGGGCTATGGAGGTGATTCATGGAGGTTTCGAGGATGATTTGGTATAATCATTCTTATATTTACACATTTTCCTCCATTGTTCTTCATGTTAGCTAGGGTTTTATATTTTATGCATGATTATAAGCTAACCCATAAAATTTCCTTAGTTACACATGCTATCATTACATTATAACCTGTTAAACTTGAGTCAACCTGAATGCACCAAATGATGATTGACACCTAATTGTGATGACAATGATTAATTTGTACATGAATTATGCTCATATGAGTGTCTCCATTTCTATCACAACATAGCCACATTAAACTTGGGTCACACATGAATGCATCTTGTATTTTTTATAGCATAACTGTGTCACATGACCAATAGAGTTATGGATCACATAATTCCAATCATAAGAATTTGTTCCTCGGTTGTGCTCTTATGTTGATTCCATTGTCGTTACAACATAACCCTTTGGACTTATATGGCTCAAATCCTTACATTGCTTATTTTCTCTTTGGATGGATGAAAATTCAATGGTAGGGATTTGTATGTAGGTCATGCTCATATAAGTGCCTTAATCACCATTACACAATAATACATTGGAATTTCCTTTCTTGAACCTTTACTTTGTTTTTTATTGTTAGGGTTTCTTAATGATTATTCCATTTCCAAGTGGTACATTGATAAAAGAAACCAAGCAAAAAAATCATTATGTTTTTAGTTAACTCCTACTAACATACTTTTGGAATAAATGTTTGACTGCATTACTTCGAGTGTGGAGATTTTTTTTTTTGCTTATAATACATTCATTGAGAGTTATAGGAGAAAACTTCTTATGTTGAAACCCATCCTATAAACTTGCTTTAAACTACATTTAGGAGGCTTCATGGATTTTTTGTGATTTATACAACTTTTGTTTTGATAGTAAATGACATTGAATTCTTCTAGAAATTGAAATGATTTATTAATTATGGTTTTATGATGATTAAATGTTTTATTTAGAAGGGGTTAATATGTGAATTTTTTATGTGTAGGAAGAATAGATTGTGATGCAACATTTGGGTATGGATGGTTCATGAAAACTTGGATTGCTATCAGTGACATAACTAGGTTGGAGAGTACCTTGAACTGGTCTAAAACACTTCTAGGTGTTTTCGCTCGAAATCAGAACCTGAGTATAGGAATACAAACGTCGGTGGATAGAGAAAATCATAAATTTGTTGGTCCAATTTCAGATCCAATTTGATGTCGTGAATATTGGATAGAGAAAGTTTGTACATTCTAAAGATAAAATCATAAATCTACTGGTCCAATTTGACATCCAATTTGAGGTTGTGAAGCTCCAATAGAGAAAGTTCCTACATTCTAAAGATAAAATCATAAATCTTCTTGGTCCACTTTGAGGTCCAATTGTAAGTATTTGTCTTTTTAATTATACTTTATGACATTTTGCTTGATATAAATTGTTACTTTAGAATTATGGTATTGCTTTTCTTCTAATGTTTTCAACCCTCATTTCAGGGAAGAGCTCCAAAGATGGTTCCTTCAGATGGAGACTACACTTTTCAGCTATAGGTTCTTTCTAGAAACACTAGAAGCTCAGGTACTGTCATACTTAGAGAAAAAATAACAATCATGCAATGTCGAGATACTCATTTTTGGAGCTTTGGTTAAGAACTTCAAATGTTTGGCTATGTGCATAGAGAATGTTCATGAAGTGCGAACTTCCTTACAAAGCAATTACCACAACAAAGTTTGAGGTGAATTGCACCTGCTATTTTATGCTAATATAGATATGTTCTAACTTGTAGTTAATTTTTGTAGCATAATAGATAGGCTAAATAGTTGTTCATATACTATTTTTTCAAATTCAAAATTGCTATACCTTATTCTGGGAGCTTGAATCATAGGGGGAGTCTATACATAAGACACCATTGTTTCAAATTCAAAATTGCTAGTTCTTTTATAATTGTTTGCTTCATATATTTGATCTAAGACAACCTGCTATATAGAAGATGCTCTCAAAATAAGAGTAAAATCAACATCACAGAGGCTGTTCAGAGTCTTATAAAACAATGAACAAAACATAGTCAATACTTACACCGAACTTTACGAAGAGTTTCATCAAATTCTACTTTTCCACTCTTTTCCATTCTAAATTTTATTCCCAATTTCATCAATGTAGAACTTCCTCAGCCTATAGATCCTATTGTTAACCATAACTTTACCAAGTGTCGAGGATAGCTTCGAGTTTTTTACCAAAGCAACAAATTGAAAAGAATTTGGCCTTCTTTGGCAGACCGCGCCAAAATATACGGTTGAGGATTACATTACTTTTTACTAGTCCTCAATTTGCTAACACCGGTTTTGTCTGAATTGTCTCAGCTTTGCTAACCGTTTGAATTGAATAATCTCTTTATTTGATTGATTCGCCATATTCGTCTTTTTGAGATTTAAATAAATGAACATGTGAGGAGTTAAATCATTTATCTCCTATTAGTTAGATTCCGGTTGTTTTTGTTTCAGTGTCCTATTCTTCTCTTTTTTAATTAAAATGAATTCGTTTTGTCATTCTGGGTCATCTCCTTTAAGTTGATAAACTAACGTTTAAGTCTTCTGGCTTCATCCTTTTAATTAAATGAAATTCGAAGCATTTGATTAGGTCTAAATTCATTATTTAACAAGTAGGGGTTGTACCGTCCAAAGAATCTAAAGGAGTCCAGTGTCCAAATCTGACTCACGTCACTGTCAGTTAATTAAATCATGATTGAAAATCCCACCAACTCGAAATCACTTTCTGATCTCTGTGATTTGCAACTTACTAAAAGTAAAATCCCAGTTTATTTGATTTATAAATTCATCTATTTTCATTCAAAAAGGCATCAAAGTTGGAATATTCCTCAAATTTGAATTCTCCCTCCCAAAAGGTCTTGTCCTCCAACAAGGCATTAAAGGCCTCTTACATGTCCTTTTTGTAGAGCCAAGTGGCATTAACTATCCTTTCTTCTCCCTCCACCATGTCATTTCTCCAATTTTGAATTTCCACCTAATAACATTAATGTGCACATTCATCCAAATGTGCTCCACCTTTGTCCACTAGCATGTTGACAAGTGGCATTTTGTCATTGGTTGATGTTTTGTCCCACATTCATCCCATTTTACATTCCTCCATCCTTCTCCATTATAAATAGAGGCCTTCTCTATTTGTTTGAGGATCCACAATCCATGTAAGATCATTATGCTCATTTGAATCCATTTTCATCCATGTTAGCATGAGATTTGATCAATCTTAATAAGGTTATTGTCATTCTTCATCAAGGATCAATCAATCATTATCAAGCTTATCAAGGAATTGGGAAAGGGCTTATTTCCACATCAAATAAGCACCAATTCCCCCATGGGATGTTGGTTTGAGCATTAGAATAGGATTTAATTAGCTTTCATTTGATTACTTTGCTTTATTTTCCATGTTCTTGTGTTTGAATGAATCTCATGGGGAATGTTGGTTTAGATTTGTTTATGGACTAATGTTTGATTGTTTGTTCATGTTGGAGCAGGTCTATATCCACCATTCACATTTTGGAACTAGAGGGAGGGCATAAATCTCAAAATTAACACGTATTTTTGGCCATTTTTGTAGTTTTTGTAGTTTTTTGTCTTTCCAAGTCAAACAACATCGCTGCAGGAAATAACGACACATATGCGGTCTCTATTTTTCCAAACAGCACCGCTAGTTTCACCAGAGCGCCACTCAAATCCTCAAACATCACTGCTATCATTCAAACATCGTTGTTTGCACTCAAACAACACTGTTGCCTGTGTGTTTCAAATGGCACCACCTTTGCTTTCTTTCTTTTTCACTTAATCTTAAAATGATTGTATCTTGGTCATATTTTGGTCTTTTTTAGAGCTTTTTTTTTGAAATGGGGTATAAATGAATAAGCTATCCAATGGTGTAGGTGTTTCTTAACTTTGATAGAGTTAAAATTTTCAAATTTTTAATTAATGTCAAATCACAATGAAACTTGGTCTAAATTTTAGGGTTTTTATGCTTAATCATTTATCTAACCCTCATATCTTCTTGTTTCTTGATTTCATCTAACATTTGGAGCTTGGATTGCAGGTTTTAAAGGATCATGGAGCATGGATGTGAAAGAAAAAACATTATCACATGATTGTAACAAGTGTTTTAAAACACTTTGGGAGCAATTATAATCCCATTCTTAAGGCTTTGTTATCTTCAAGTTTTAGGACTCAAATAAATTTATTTTGGGTTTTAAAAAGAACAATCAAAGGGTTAAAAAGAATATTAGAAACTCACTAGATTTGGTTTTGGGTTTTTAAGAATTGAACAAAACAACTTCACACTTCATCTTGGTGCTATAAAAAGAATCCATTATTGCTTTTGAAGTTAAAATGAACGTGTTTTTCATGTTTTGTAATCTTTTTTACAAGTTAATATCATTTAAAAGGCGTATGTACTTCTCTTGTGCTTCATGGTAATCTTGAGAATCAAAATTCTTTTGGTTATATTAGGTTGTCTAAAAGTTTCCTCCACACTTCAATTTGGGCTCTTAAAAAGATTTACAGGTTAATTGCGAGTGTGAGTAAGTATATTGTGTGTGTTCTCTCTTTGTTCACACAAACAAAGATTGATTGAACTACAAATGTACTTATTCAATTTTTTTTACCTTTAGAAGGCCTACCTTGGTGGGAAAAAGTACTCACCCCAAGGAACGACCCAAGCAATTACGAGCATAAGCCGGGATCTTCCGAACGACTATACAAATTTTTGGTTGCAAGGAAAGTTTGCAATCAACTTAGTGATGCATGATAGCTCTCCCCTAGTATATTTATGATGCATAAAGCCCTTGTTATAAGGGTTGGGAGACCTCTTGAGGGATTTTATCATCGTGTCCTATGAACCAGATGCTTTTATTACAAACCATTGTGTAGTTTCCAAAAATCCTAATATTTGTTGGCGTCAAGAGGTCAGACCTTTGGAGCCATCCCATATACTTGTGATTCTTTGTAGAGATGAAAAGTGTGTCATGGGAGATTCATGAGAACTGAAGCTTGGCTAACCTGTATAAATGAGTTCCATGGAGGGGATCTAGTGTGGTCAAGCTTCTAGTCATCCGCTTTGAATAAGCGCAGCTGGATTTATCCAAGTGGGAACTCAACAAATATTTTCTCTTCCATCCTAGGGTTGTGCAATTTTTGAGTCAGTTAAACACATTGCTTGGATCTAAAATTTTGAAAATAAACATTCAACAAGGACATCAAATTTCAAACCTTTAGAAGGAGCAAATACCTTTGAAAAATCCAAGTGCTACTACTTGTCCTAGGGATTTCATCCTTAGAGGCTTCTAAGTATTTGGATTTATATCTCAATTTTCTCTCACTAAAGTCAACATTAGGGAACTATTGCCTTGATTTTCTCGATTTCCACATAATGAACTTTATGGGATGAAAATAAATTGGGACATTAGAAATTTAGTTTGAAAAGCTAAAGCAAGAAGTTGGATGTGGTAAAAGAAATTCATTAATCAAGATAAAATCAATTGAACCCCACACATGTGCTTGTTTATCTTTTGTCTTATGGTCTTTTGAGCAAACATTGATCTTTTGGTTTGAAGTAATCTTAGGGAAAAACATGTTCTTCCAAAACCAAGATGCTTGTAAAGCAAGTCTCTCTTGGAGGTTCATTTTAGGATAAAACCTATTAATCATTTCATCCATCTCAAACATCAATCCAAAATCCCATCTCACTGAAATTGACTTTTGAACCATTGGAAAATCATTTCATGCACTAAATTTTGAAGGTAAAATTCTTCAAATCAACATCAAAATCACCTTGTTTGGCTAAGTGTGTGTGGATGAATCCCTCCTCATACATCTATTTAAATTATCATCCTTGTGGACAAGTTTATTCCAAGATAATATCCAACATCTTGGGATGTACAAGTTCATTATCCAAATCAAACCAATCAAAATGAAATCCTAAATTCTAGCATTGATCCAAAGTTCCTAAAAGTTCAACACCCATATCATTCACCCTTTCATCTTTCATCT
>VDFB02051209.1:0-10220 GCA_007258455.2 Sequoia sempervirens
TTGTTTGGTTGTTGCTGCTTCTCTTTTTCTTGCTTGCATATCTTGCTCTTTCTACTTCTTTGGTTTTCATTATTTTCTCTTCCTTTCCTACATATGTCATTTGCTCCCTTTGTTGTCTATGATATTCTCTTTGGTATTGTATTTGATATTCTTTCCTTTGCTCTTTTGATTCAAAGTGCCTCTTTGGTTGACCCATAGCTAGAATATCAAAAAATTTGTCAACTATCATGCTTATAGTGTATTGTCATATTCTATAAAATACTATATTAGCTTTAATATGATATGTTGATTAAGATTAACAACTATGTAGTACAAGAGTTTTATGCATTTTTTGTGTTATTGTCAATTAGGCATATAAGAGCTAAATAGACCTAGAATCTGCTTAAAGCAATCACATTTGAGAAAATTTCTATTTTTTTTTCATTTCATATTTATCTTAATGTGTTTTCAAACATATTTTAAACAACGTTATAAAATAATGATATAATATAATTCATATATTGATATTTGATTTAATGTGAAATTGGCATGAGTGTAATTTTTTATATGATTCTATCATGTTTCCTGTTACATATTAGTAATAAAGTACATCGTATTGAAAAATGTGTGCTAGTGAAAATGATAATTTCATAATTTTTTTGCAAAAAGGCAGATACATTTATAGTTTTGCATTTCCAAAAACTTTACATACATGTATTGTGGCACTAGATGATAGTATTTGCAAATTTATCATTAATAAGTGGGGTATTTTTTTACACCTATGGTTTGTATACCAATGTTGGACAAAATATTTGAAATTTACACTTTACTTATTAAAGCAAGCAAAGCCTTGCTTTTAGATGAGTAATCAAATTTCTCAATTCTGATGATTGTGTTCTTGATTCTTTGTTCATCATTGTAAGTTTCTTCTTTTACATGAAACAGGAAGATATATTTTTTGAAAAGTGTTTTTTGTATTGTTTCTATAAGCTTCATTTGATCTTTGTCTTCATGTTTCATACTGTTTAGCTCGTTTGTTGTTATGCCCATAATTCCTTCAACTGCTTTCTCAAAAGCAGTCACCCATGTTGAACCAATGTGGTCTTCTAATTTGCATTGCAATATATATCTATAATCTCTCAATCACGAAAAGTAGTTTCACATCTCTGACAATGCCATTAACCGATTTCTATCTTGTCCTTCTTTTTCTTGTATTTCTTTCCACTAATTTCTATGGGGGAAGCCGTGTAACAAAATTTGTCTTGCTTTATGAAAGACAATGTAGCTTTTACCAAAATGCATGGCCTCTACTATATGTCATGTTTGTGAGTGTTAATTTCAGCAATATTTTTCAATTTCGGAGCCTCTCAAACAAATGAGTAGTCCTTTGTTAGAGAATGTGAAATGAGATTCTTTACTTGATCATCAAACCATTATCTCAATTGATCAGACTCTAGGATTTGGAAATTTATGAACAATTGAGTTGTTAGAATTGTGCCTACAAATTTCCCTCCATAATCACTAATTCATGCAGCCTTTACGACACATATGGAAAAAAAATATAAATATAACATTGACCAATAAAACTCTTTATACATATACCTATTCCCAAAACCAAATTGCAACTAAAACCATTGAGAAAAATAAATATTTTTACTTCTGATTGTAAATCATATTATTAGTAGCTCCACTCTAATAAAGTAACATTGGAAGGCCCGTCTAAGATTATGGTTTCTCGAGTTCTGTGAACCGAGCTGCAAAACTGAAAACCCGCATCGGCGTCAAGTCTGCTTATAAGAGTTCCTGCACTTTTTTATTTCTGCCTGTGTATTGTCCTCGACTGCATTGTCCTGTGAGATTCTCGCGCTGCTAGCCCTTGGTTGCATAGCGAAAGGTATTTGGCACACACAGACTTTGGGTGTTTTTCTTTCGAGCTTACGCGTTCAGAAGCCTTGGGGAATCCTGCGCGAACAGATATTTTAGGGTTTTAAACGCCGGTCTAAGAAATAATATTAGTAAGACAGCAAAGATCCTTTGTACACTTTCGCTAGGTTTTGAAGGGCTTTGCAAAAGGTTTTTTTGAAATTTCGACAAACTTGAATTGGGGTTAAACAAGGGAGCCAGAGTAAAACTAATCCGATGTTACTGGCAACAAATTATTTGTCATTTGTATAAAGCAGAATTCTATATGTATAATATATCAGATTCTGAATCAAGGTGGCAACGGAGAACTGGGAAGGGATCCAGCTAAACCTACAGACGGAACTCCGGGTATGCTCTCATTGTTCCTGTGCTCTATGAGTAATCTTATTATTTTTCTTTAGCCACTGAAAAGCCCTAAGAATTTTGCGAACAATGCTTTTGATCATTCTGCAAACCGCTCTGAACACATAACAACTGGGTTGCCTTTTTGGTATTATTTGTGATAAATATGAATATTCTCAACCCCCATACCCTCGCGAAATCACAATTTGATGCAATGAAGAAAATGATTTAAAGGATAGATTAAAAAAAAAGTCATTTAATGACTTTTTTGTCTTTATATTTTTCCACTGAAGTTTCTTCGGGGATATTATATTACATTCAACAGTTACATATGGTTTCCTGGGCTTTTACAAATCTCCAGAGGCCTATTTGAAACATTGTAACTTTAAACGACTTGGATGTGGGCCTGAATCTCTTCGAAGTGCGTGCCCACCCAACTCACCACTCCATCAAGCCCATAAATGTTCTAGTGAGATTGATGGTCTGACTATCATTTTATTTTTATTTTTAATGCTGCACATGGCTATCCGTCAGCTAGGCAGACAGTTTCATCCCATAAACTTGCTCACGGCCTGATCTACACTCATCTGGAGAGCGTGTTACTCTAAGTTCATTGTCACTATACTGCATATCCTGGGAACTGATAGAATGTAGCTTTTACTCGTCAAAACATTTCAAATTTTTTCTTTGAAAACATTCAGGTTGGACCTTCATTTTCCTATAAGTTTTTCTTTTTCTTTTATATTATTGTCTTTCAAATCCAAGCCAAATGCTCTTAGATTCCAGTTGTAAATTCCTGTACACCTTTTCTACTCCTGAAATTTTGTTGAGAGTAAAGAGTGGAGGCGCAGAGTTACATTTATTTTCTTTCTGCCATTTGAATGCACTATCAAGCTTAGAACAACACCTTTAAGCTTAGATGCTTTTGTCTAATTCTGTACAGATATGGCTTACATTAACATGGTTCCTCTGGCAGAATATCATGTACAGAGCTTGGCAAGATGTGGCTTATTTCAATATGCCTGCTTTGATAGATTATAATGCTTAACAGAGCATGAACCCAGGCTATCACCATGACAATGGTTGCCTTGTGCTAGGCCATTGCTCGATATTGTGTGGATGGATACATAAATTTCAATTGTCTCTAGTAGCACTTTGCAAATATGGGCACAAGTGATTACCTTAGAAATTCAAATATCTATCTGTCTAGTACACATATGTATTGATTACAAAGACAAGACTACGTAAAGGAAAATACCGGAATGAATTACATAAATTATGAATAAAAATATTTGAAATAATGTCAATAAGGGTTTAAAACAATTTTGAGAATGTAATCAACACAATGCATGCTACAGTTTGCAAGCTCGGAGTTCAACAATAAAACAATTGAATTTTGGCCTGGGGAGGTGGGTCTAGAACTAGTTCATATCCATGACCATATCATATAAACCTAGCAGGACCAGACAAAAATTCAAACAGGTTTCGTAACACCTTAATCTAACTTGACATTATCCATGAGCTGCTTGATTGGGAGTTTTTATCATTTCCAATCTCTTTTCCCCATGCTTCGTGTAGTGAAATGATCACCCCTGATTTTTTTTGAAAGTTCACTGTTTGCTGATATGAAGTTTTTGCTGATGGTTTGTTTGTTTGTTTCATGTGTCTTTCATAGTTTTTATTGCATGCATATTATAGATAGTGTAAAGAAGGAAAACTGGAAATGAACTTTGCATTTCATATTGGAAATTAACTCATAAATAGAACATTTGATAGCAACTCAAAATCAGACTTATTACAAGTTACATATATCAGACCTGATAATTAGCAGTTCAGACCTGAGAATGGCTTCAAACAGCAGCATAATCATTTCAAACTTTCCATCATTCATCATAGATTAGAAAGCCAACAAATCCCTTGAATACCAGTGCCAATAACCAGCTGCTCGAACTCCAACAAAGGCAGAAAGTGGCCTATACAACAGCAGGCCCAAAACCAGGTAATTGTTAATTTTAGGTGAACAGATTAAATGCACAGAAAAATAATTCGAAATCAGACAAAATAACACAGCATATACCCTGGGAAAACCCTCCTCTTGAGGGAGAAAAACCCAGCAACAAAGATCTCTCTTATATTTGATGCAACAGTGGCAATTTTACAAATTACAATGAGGTCTAACACAAGACCGATATGCAGTACCTTGCACTAATGAATGACAGATAAGAACCTGTTAAATTACGCCTGGCAAATGACAGATCTGACAATGTTCATCTTGCACTGGATGATCTTCAATTTTCAGACTTTAAGCACACTTGACAGAATCCGATAGCTGTGGCTTCGCCCTGGCATATAATCACACTTTGATCAGACAATATATATTCGCATCTTATGATATCACCGATCTGGTAAATTCGCGCTTAAATCTCAGATGAGTTCGCACTTGAATGAAGTCATCGAATTGGTATATTCGCACTTAGTTCTCAGGAAAGTTTGCACTTGAATGAAGTCATCGAACTGGTATATTCGCACTTAGTTCTCAGGCAAGTTCACACTTGAATGAAGTCATCGAACTGAAAGGTATATTCGCCTGGATTCTCGAGGCAAGTTCGCACTTGAATGAGGTCATCGAACTGGTATATTAGCACTTGGATTCGAGGCAAGTTTGCACTTTGTCATCAGCTGTGTTAAGCACTTAGATCATAGACAAGTTAATTTGAGTAGAAATGATCCAGGCCGACCTCCTTCTTCAATATGTTTGCACTTTAACATTCAGATATGTCCGCACTGTAACATAGTACAGAAAGCTGATAAGAATAAGCTGAACTCTTCTAGATAGTGACAATAAGAGCGAAACAAGGATATACAAATTGAATGATGGAGGCATGCCTCAAGATCCTTCAAGTCAGCCTCAATAGATTTCGAATATCCTTTAACAAAGGCCAGCCTCAAATGAATATTAATTATCTTCTAATAAAAGATAAACATCGAATTCTTTTATGTCGGCCCATAAGATGAAAAACAATAATTATAAATTGTATAGCCAACGGCTATCATCCAATTCATGATCCACGAAGGAGCTAAGCTAGAAGGAGCTACCTAAGCTGCTATATCATTAACACTCCCTCTCAGCTAGGGAGAGAACTTCCAGCTGCACAAATATGAAACATCTCAATATGATATCCATCACCCATCATTGCCTGCAATCAGATATAAAGAGAGAAGTATCACCTCAATGTGATAACGAGCATCATGGCTACATCCATGTGTGAAATGGTATATCACCTCATTGTGGCATTGACCATCATGGCTATACCCACGTATAGAGAGGAGCTTATCACCTCATCGTGAAAGCATATCACCTCAATGTGATATCAACCATCATGGCTACACCCATGTGTGGTATGCATAAGTGTTCATCACTTGCGTGATGTTGTCACCTCATCGTGACTTTCACCATGGCTCTCCCAGAGGGTGAAGTACAAGAAGATCATCACGGATTCTCTCACGTGATGTTGTCATGGAGTCACACACATGACATCAACCATGACTCAGCTCAGAGGGTGGAAACGAGGGCTTTCACCTCAAATTCTTCCGTCACAGAAGAAGGTGCAATAGCAAGTACAAGTGTTCATCACTTGCGTGATGTTGTCACCTCATCGTGACTTTCACCATGGCTCTCCCAGAGGGTGAAACACAAGTACAACATATGTCATGGAGTCGCACACATGACATCCACCATGACTCAGCTCAGAGGGTGGAAACAAGGGCTTTCACCTCAAATTCTTCCGTCACAGAAGAAAGTGCATTAACAAGGGATTTCACCTCGAACTTCTCTCACAAAGAACTCATTAAGCAAGGCTCACTGATACTGAGACTCATACTCAGTCAAGGCTGGATTCTCCACCATACCAAGCTTGTCTCGAAAGTGTACAAACTTTTATCCTGCCGAGAAGCTGGGTGAGAATATCTGCCATCTGCTCATCAGTGTTGATGTACCTCAACTGTACAGTCTTCCGCAATACTTGATTTCAACATGCTTGGAGCTGTCATGAAACACAGGATTGACAGAGGACTTCACACAACTCACCATGAATAATAGTAGACTCCATTGATTGTCCAACCAATCCTGCCAGGAGCTTACGAAGCCACACTGCTTCTCGAGCTGCCACACAGGCTGCAATGTACTCGGCCTTCTCTGTACTCAGTGCCACAGAAGACTGCTTCCTGCTGCACCAGGAAATCATAGCGGAACTCAACTGAAGCAATCGCTAGAGGTTCCCTTCTAATCTGCAACACAATCATCTTCTATAGGTTCAGTAGACTCCCTCTGAATCTTTATATACTTGGCCTTGCAATGCTGCAACCTTCACTTCTCAGTAAGTTACAGGACTCCCTCTTGATCCCTGCCTTAGAACTCGCTAAGAAGTCTTCTGGAAGTGAACTCCCTCTAGCCACCAACTCAGTCTCATGGCTGCAAATTGTGACTTTATGCTTGATCATTCCTTTGGTTGGCATGACTTCCTCGTAAGATGCCTCAATCTTTTCATTGCTTAAGCAAACTCTCATCACTTTCTAGCTTCTAGCTGTTCACAAGGCATTTAGGGAGAGATTACCAACAGTTTATGATTATCAAGACTAGAATCATACAGTTTTTGCTATCTCAAGTTATAGTATGAACACATAAGAATTTATGCCTAATGTTAGAATATGAATAAGCAAATCATTTTGAAGGAGAAATATATCAAAAGATCAAACTAAAGGTATAAAGAACTTATCTCTATAAGGCTTTTTGATATAACTCTTTCGTTCATCTTTTACTCCTCTCGAGGGTGCCTAACTCTGCACAACAAAAGAATAATCTGCACAACTATAGATTTCTTGAATGCATTAAGCGGTTAGCATGTAGAATCAACTCTCTCAAGAGTTCAAGATTCTATCACAAGGCATGCATTGGAGAAAGATATCGATGTGATCGACCTATCACAACGAAAATGCAAATCTCTTCTCTTTTCTTTATTTCATCTCAAAGTCATACTTCAAGGATCTACATGACTAGTATGAATCAACTCACAATAGATAATTTGAAATCTTCAAAGGATCTTTGTCCTAGAAATCACAATTCAAGAGAAATAACAATCTCCTTATACTAATCACACAAGATCCATAATAAAAGATACAACTTAACAAACAAGGAATACTTATCTATTCTGCAAAATTCGTTGAATTTTAAGCACAGATCAACATACAACTTTTACGGTTTGAACACAGGCCCATGATTCAAAATAGAAATTCTCTAGAGTCCTTCTGAGGAGAGGACTTATCCGTATCCGCAAATGAAGCATGTTGATTAGGCCTAGTTGGGCAATCCTTGGCGAAGTGCCCAAACTCATCACATCTAAAGCATTGTATCTTGGACATATCCCTCTTCTTCTTGGATGGAGGTGCATCATTATTTCCCTTGTCCCGATTCCTTTTGAAGAAACCTTTCTTTCCATCTTTTCCTTTCTTCTTTGAGACATGAGAGGCGAGAACATGAATGTCATCATTCTTTGAACTTTGACCAACGCCTCTTGCCACTAACCTTGATTCTTCTTGAATGCAATCAGATCTTAGGCGATCAAACTTAGGCAGTTTCGATCTTGCACTGATTCCTTGAATGAAGGATTCCCAAGACAAAGGCAGCCCATTGAGGGCGAGCATGGTTAAATCCTTATCATCAACTATATTCCCAATTGTAGAGAGCTGGTCTCTCAAATTTGAAATTCTCATGAAGTATGCAGTAACAGACTCTCCCTTTGACATCTTCACATGATGCAATTGATGCTTTAGTGCAAGGGCTCGGCTGGTATTGTTGACTTCGTACATCTCTTCCAAGGTCTTGAGCATATCTCTTGCTGTCTTCAACTTAGAAATGATAGGTACAATATGATCCTTGACTGAGTCAACCAAAATCTTCATTACTTTGATGTCTTTCTTCAGCCACTCCTTTTCTTCTGCCTCCTCAGGTTCAGAAATGCTAGGCTCCAAGAAGTCACCCAATTCATTTTCACGCAAGGTGAGCATGATCCTAAATCTCCATGAGGTGAAATTAGTTGCACCTTCGAGTCTGTCTTCAACCTTCAAACCATTCACCATCTTGGCTGAGTAGGATGAGTGAGTAACAGAAGGTATAATTACGGCAATAATTTGATCGCGATCCTCAAACCCGCTCTAATGCCATATTTATTTTAGGTGAGAGCAGTTAAATGCACAGAAAAATAATTGAAATCGGATAAAATAACCGCACGGCATATACCACAGGAAAACCCTGCAAGGGAGAAAAGCCAACAACAAAGATCTCTCTTATATTTGATCTGCTTGGTGGCAATTTTACAAATTAGAATGAGGGTCTAACACAAGACGATATGCGAGGTACCTTGCACTAATGAATGGCCGGATAAGAACCTATTAAATTGCAGCACGGCTTAGTGGCCGGATCGACAATGTACATACACGGATGATCTTCAATTTTCAGACCCAACAACACCTTGGCGTCGATAGCTGTAGCTTCGCCCTGGCATATAATCACACTTTGATCAGACCATATATATTCACATCTTATGATGTCACGGATCTGGTAAATTCGCGCTTAAATCTCATATGAGTTCGCACTTGAATGAAGTCATCGAACTGGTATATTCGCACTAAGTTCTCAGGCAAGTTTGCACTTTGTCATCAACTGTGTTCGCACTTAGATCATAGACAAGTTCGCACTTTAGTAGAAATGATCGAACTGACCTCCTACTTTAATATGTTCGCACTTTAACATTCAGATATGTTCGCACTGTATAATGCAAAGCTGATAAGAATAACTGAACTCTTCTAGATAGTGACAATAGACGAAACAAGGAGAATATATACAAGTGAATGATGGAGACGCATGCCTCAAGATCCTTCAAGTCGGCCTCTAATAGATTTTGAATATCCTTTAATAAAGGTCGGCCTCAAATGAATATTAATTATCTTCTAATAAAAGATCAACATCGAATCCTTTTATGTCGGCCCATAATATGAAGTGAGAATAAAACAAAACAATAAATATAAATTGTATAGCCAACGGCTATCATCCAATTTATGATCCCACAAAGGAGCTGAGCTGGAAGGAGCTACCGAAGCTGCTATATCGTGCCGATAATCACCCCAGATAAAATTTGGCTCAGGTAGAGGCGATCTGCCCTAGAAAATCAGTTTCCAACCAATAAATACAAACAAATACTCTTGAAATGGGGCGCCTTGGAGTGAGGAATCCAATAGTGAAACACCCAGAATGAAACCTCCAACGTGCACAAAGTTATGAACTGTTTTCCGTTTTCAAACCCTGGCAAAAGTAGTTTCCAGATTCCAAAAAGATAGCCTTCAGACCTCTGAAACAGCCCCAAATCATCACCAAACCACAACCCGAATTGAAGCCAATAAACCAACACACTAAATACCAAAAACCCACTTCAAAAATACTTGAAAATCTTCATCTTTCCACTACAAAATACTGTAAATCAGAAACTTTGTGAAGCCCTAGGTGATTCCTGAGATAAAACCACTCCAAATCTGGCTAGGGTGGATCTCCCACCACCAAAACCATCTCCAAATGATGAGGGTTTTCGTCCTCAACATGCAGCAGTGATATTTTGGAAATAATCCAGCAATATTTTGTTATGTCGTCAACTCAAAGATATGCAAATGATGCCCAAAAAGAAGTTTTATAGAATCAAGAGGAAATTAGGGCAAATATTTTGAATTTCCATTCCCTCCAAAAGCCAACGACCCCCTTCTCATGAGCACTTTATAAAAAAATAAAAAATCCCCTTATACCTCCCTTGAGCGTCCAAAACCGTTAGGAAATATATTATCTTTTGTTGCTTTTTATTAAAAAACAATGTCAAGTTATTACACTAGGCTCTAAGGTGCTTTTTGCATGACCCCCTGACCCCTTCACTTAA
>VDFB02051210.1:0-26692 GCA_007258455.2 Sequoia sempervirens
CTCCGCAGAGATTAGATGTGGGCAGCTCGCAGTAGAGCAGGCAGATGAAGGACATTGATTATTTTTGGCAGATACAGGATGGATGGTTTGTCCATGTCGCCAGAGGTCAGAGGTGATCCACATCTCTGGATTTTGTATCTTATTAGGCGATATATGATGGAGATGTATTGTATTATGATAGGATGTTTACTATTTTGATTATGCGAGGGCCTTTATTGACACTAGGCGTGATATTTCTTGTATGCGGCTATATGGGATGATTTATGAGGTGGTTTCATATATACATACATGTTTATATAGATGGATGATTTTTGCTTTTATGATTATGTTTTATGGATGCACATGTTCATGTGGATGGATGATGTATGTATGCTTTTATGATGTATGTTTTTATGATTATGATTTATGGGTGCACATATGGATGGACGATTTATGATGTTTTTATTTGATTTATGATGTATGGATGCACATGTGGATGGACAATTTATGATGTATGTTTATTTGATTTATGATTTATGGATGCACATGTGGATGGATGATTTATGTATGTTTGTATGATGTATGTTTTTATGATTATGATTTATGGATGCACAGTTATGTTATTATGATTATGATGATGGATGCAGAGTTGTTTATGAAAATGGATAATTAGGTATGGTTTATGATGTATGGATGTACATGTTTATGATCTATGTAAATTTTTCTATGACTCATGATGTATGGATGCACATGTGGATGGACGATTTATGCATGTTTTTATGATGTATGATTTATGGGATGAAAGGTAAATGTTTATAATGCACCTAAGTGTCAATAAAGATTGTTATGAGAAAACGGATAGACGATAGGCGTATGGAAGAGTGCATTTTCCAAAAACAACCATTAATATCCTAAGAGGAAGAGGACCTAAGAGGGAAAAGAACGAGAGTACTTGCACAACCAAAATCATAAGTGATGGTCATGATGGAAACGAAGGGTGCATGCAGAGTGGTGAAAATACAGTGAAAATAAAATTTTGCCATCTTTGGAGCATTGATTTTTACTATAGCGTAGGATACCAAGTACCTTGATATGGAAGATCAAGGCGAATGAGTACTCTACGCATGAAACAAACACAACAAACAAGAAGGTTATCCCAACACCACGATGTCGCGATGACCTCGGTCGTGCCTAGTGTTGAGATAACCACAAACACACAAAGTTGTCCCAGCGTAACACAAGACCTTGGAGATCTCGGTGGGTCTTACGAGGGACAACTGAGAAGACATCAGTCAAAACAAACAATCAAGGTATGCCCCCATGTCAGCAGGTCAAGGCACGCCATGGTATGGTGGACCAAGGCGACCCTGACAAGTGATGGGAAGGAACCCAAAATGATAAACAAGATTCAAAAGCATCAAGAGATCATAATCAAGACAATAGGTCCTTTGCCATAGGATCAAGGTGATGGATGGGATTGACGAGGTCTGCTAGGAAGGATTCATCCTATTGAGACCAAAGATGGATGCTAAAATAGAATGACCCAGTTGACGCAGGATGTTACCTAGGGACAAGATCTTGTAACACGAGGGAATTTTGTTTATTAAGAACCGGTTAGATGCGGGCATAACTTGATGACGAAGCACAAAAGACCGACATAACCTACAGACCTAGGGGCTCAGGGGCCGATCATAGATTAGCCTTGCCTACGTGAAAGTGCAGAGCCCTCGTAGTTCCAGAAAAGACCATGGATAAAGAGAAAAGAAGACAAATGGTAACCGATGATGATGGAAAAATGCCCCAGGGGTGAATCGAATGATCAACCTTGCCTACGTGACAGTGCAGGGGCAACGTAGTTCGACTGACAGACGCGATAAGATGGGATCTAAGTGAAGATCGACACGATGGATGATCCTACATGATGACACGGACATAACAACAAAGGGAACAAATGACGTAAGCTCATAGTGGGATATTGAAAAGCTCAGGAATGGGGGATAGGCTAGATGGGTCATCCAATGCTCAATCAATATTTACCAAGCGGCCTAGGGTGAGATGGGTGAGGACAATAGTGCGGATGAACGCATAAAATAACTAGGATGCCAGGTAGATAATGATTAAGCCCTCTATAGATGATGCCTATTAGCAGGTTTTCACCATCCATACTTATCCAAGGCACCACGAAAAGGTGGTTTTCACCATAGGACAGATTTATTTCTCTTTACTATTTTTGATTTGATTGATTTTTTTATTTTTATTTTTTTTGGATTTTTATTTATTTTTTATTTTTTTGATTTTTTGACTTTTTAACCATAAGGTGGAGATTAGCAAGCGATTTAGGTGTAGGAGAACTTCCCTCCCGGATGCATGATATCGATATAGGTTCGTCAGGGGTTTCTCCTTCAAAGGTAGTCAACTTTTGCGTATTACCCCAGTCCATGTTGAGTGAAAGCTATATGATATGGGGTCCCAACCAATTTGCCTCAAATTTTCCTTTCTTGTCTCGGTCTTCTTGGTTCTCCTTGGGACCAAGCTCACCCACTGGGTGTTGGGACAAACCTTTAACATTTGTAGTGTTTGGTGATTTTGGTGGCATGTTTCTTGAGATGATCACATAGGCTTTTTTATTCTTAGTTCATCCGTTAATTCCAGCTATGCAAGCCGTTGCAACCGAGCATCTTCTTCCAGTAAATTCTTCAGAGAGATCCTCAATGATGGAAGTTCAACCTCGATTGGCAAGATGGCTTCGGCACCAAACACCAAAGAGTAGGGGGTGGCACCTATCGGGGTGCAGATGGATGTGCGATATGCCCAGAGGGCAGGATGAATGTGGAGGTGCCAATCTCGTCCAGTGTGATTGACAACCTTTTTGAGAATACGAATGAGGGTTTTGTTGGTCGCTTCCGCCTGACCATTACCCTGGGGGTAATAAGGTGTTGACCAACGGTGCTGGATATGGAAGGTGTCACAGAGGTGTTTCATGGCTTGGTTTTTGAAGGGTTTTCCATTGTCGGAAAGGATGGTGGATTGGATACCATATCTGCAGAGAATATGGTAAATGATGAATTTGGAAATGGAGTACCCGGTGATTTGTAGAAAGTTGCCTCCACTTACTTGGTGAAGTGTGCACTGATGGTAATTATGAACGTATGGTCTTTGGATGATGGTGGGTAAATCTTGCTAATCAGATTCGAAACCCCATTGAGAAAATGGCCATGGTGCCAGGAGGGGCTGAAGATCTTGTGCTGGGGCGTGGATTAAATCTGCATGTTGTTGGCATGGGAGACACCTCTTCACAAACTCGCAAGCATCGTGTTCCAATGTAGGCCAATAATATCCAGCTCGTAGGATCCTTTTGGCCAGAGCCATACCATTTGAATGAGCTCCACAAACACTGCCACGTACTTTCATTAGTGTGGCATGGGCTTCGGTCTCATTCAGACATCTAAGGAGGATTCCATCATACCCACAACGATAAAGTGTATCACCGACGATGACGTATTGGGAAGAGTGATGAATGAAGGATTTGCGTTGATTACGTGTAAGATCTGGGGGTATAATATTATCATGGAGGTAGGTGTAGATGTCTTGGTACCATGGGAAGTGGGACCCACAATGTGTACACCATATCAATCTGGGGATGATATCATATGCTGGGATTAAAATTTGTTCTACAAGAAATTCACATTTTGTTCGGTCTTTGGGCATGTTCAGCAGGGAGCCAATAGTGGCCATTGCATCAGTTGCTTTGTTTCGTACCCTGGAAATCTGTTCAAATTGTATAGAGGTGAAATATTTCTTGAAATCATCCACCATGCGCTTGTAGGGTAACAACTTATCATCCTTGGTTAGGAACTCATCATTAACTTGTCTAATGACTAGCAAAGAATCACCAAAGACTTTCAACTGAGTTATGTGCCACAGTTTTGCAATTTTGAGGCCGGTGAGGAGAGCTTCGTATTTTGCCATATTGTTAGTACATGGGAATGCTATCCTGAATGACTTGGGAATGTAGTCACCCTGAGGGGTAACTAATAAAATTCCTACCCCCGATCCATTGTGTGTATACGATTCATCAAAATACAGTGTCCACGTGGGGATCTCATCAACGGAGAAGACTTCTTCATCAGGGAATTCTGTGATCAATGGATGAGTATCAACTAGAGGAGTTTCTGCTAACTGATCTGCGATTATCTGTCCTTTAATAGCCTTGCGGTCCACATATTCTATGTCGAATTCACTGAGGAGCATGACCCACTTAGCCATGCGGCTAGTCAGAGTGGTTCTAGATAACAGATACTTCAATGGATCGATCCTGGCAATTAATTTAACTGGATGGCTAAGCATGTAATGTCAAAGCTTCTGTGTGCTGAAGACGAGTGCAAGGCAGGCTTTTTCCATGGGGGAGTAGTTTAGCTCGTAGCCAACCAATGTTCGACTAATGTAGTAGATTTCCCTCTCTTTCGACAACTCATCATGTTGTGCCAACAATGCCCCCAACGCGACTGAAGTGGCGGAGATGTAAAGCAAGAGGGGTTTGCCGGGAATAGGTGGCATCAATATTGGGGGATGGGCTAAATATTCCTTAATTTTATCGAAGCCCATCTGACACTGCTGGTTCCATTGGAAGGTAGAATCTTTTTTCAGGAGATGAGTGAATGGCTGATACTTATCTGCTAGCTGGGCTATGAATCGACAGATGGACTGCATCTTCCCTTGGAGGCTTCTTAACTGTTTGAGCTTGCGTGGAGGTGGCATGTCCAGGATAGCTTTTACCTTGGCGGGATCAACCTCAATGCCCCTGCGAGAGACTATGAAACCCAACAACTTTCCTGAAGTGACCCAAAAGACACACTTTTTTGGATTTAGCTGCAACTTGTAATGCTCTAACCGCTCAAATATCTTTTTCAGGATGGCAAGATGTTCTGCTCGTGCTCTAGATTTTCCTAATAGGTCGTCGACATAGTCCTCCATGATGATATGTATGAGGTCATGGAAGATGACCGTCATGGCCCTCTGATATGTTGCCCCCGCATTTTTGAGACCAAAGGGCATAACATTGTAACAGAAAGTGCCCCAAGGTGTTGTGAAGGCGGTCTTATGTTGATCCTCAGGTGTGATGCGGATCTGGTTATAACCGAAGAAGCCATCCATAAGGGATAACATCTCATGTCCTATTGTTAGGTCGACCAACATGTCAATGTTAGGTAGGGGGAAGTCGTCTTTTGGGTAGGCTTTGTTAAGATCTTTGAAGTTTGTGCAGACGCAAATGTCTCCATTTGGTTTGGCAACCGGTACTATATTGGAGATCCACTCAGAGTAGTCAATCGGTCTGATAAAACCCGCCTCTAGCAACTTCTCCAATTCCTTCTTGACTAACAACGCAACTTGCGGATGCATCTTGTGGAGCTTTTGTTTGACAGGCTTGGCATCTGGGCGAATGTCCAAGTGATGAACCACTAAGGCAGGGTCTAAGCCTGGCATGTCTGAGTATGACCAAGCAAAGTTAACGATTCCCTCTTGGAGTAGCTGCACGATGACCGGATACTCTTGTTCTAAGAGTGACTTAGCTACATAGGTGACTTTAGGACTTTCAGCAGTTCCCAGATTGACTTCTCGAGTCTCTTCGATTAGAATAGATGATCGGGCAGATAATTGAGTTCCCATAAGGGGAAGATAAACATCTCCATCTTCCAGCACCTTTTTGAGGTTTTCGCCATCAGATGCGTCCTTTATTTTTACTTCTTCAAGGTCAAGAAGTGCCTCAGGGAGGTTTTCACTAGATGACCACTTGTTACTTTTCTTATTCTTATTTTTGTGACTGGAGTGTTCATCCTCCCCCAATCCCATAAGGTTGACATATGTATCCGCAGGCATACTGACAGGTGTGCTATTACGTAGGTCCCAATCAATAAGCTCAGGGTGACTAAGGGATAGGCTAATAGTGTAGACGGATAGGCATTCAAACATGGATGATAGGTCACTGTGATCGATGTCATCGTACGCATGTATGATGGATTCCTCCTTGGGTATGTCTTCCAATAATCCCTTTTCCACAGCGACACTATTGGAAGCATTAGACGATGTTTTGAGGCCTTTCTGCTTTCTGTCATACCCAATGCCCATGTTTTTTGGTAGCTAAGACGTATCAATGGGTTGCAACCGCCCTTGTTCTTCTTTTCCTAGGCCCCTGCCTTGATAGTTATGTTTTTCCACAAACTTTGTTGGCCAGGGGTACTTTTCTTGAAAGTATTCCTTTAGAGGAGTTTCCGGCTGGGGTTCTTCTCGGTAGACCCATTGGCTTATGTCCTCTTCTGGTGCATCTATCTTGATACTTGGGGATTTGAAAGTGGTGGTAGGGATGTTTTTACCACTGAAGGTGACAGTCTTGTCTTCCTTTGGGGTAGCATGCGAAGGTTGACCATACTCATGCGGTGATGGCGGCATGGTTGCTACATTGAGAGCAGTATGCATTTCGTATTCACCACACCCCTTGTCAATGATCTGGACTTTGGTGACTGTAGGATTAGTGGTGGAGGATGGAGTGGTTATCGCAGTGGTGGGTGGATTAGCGGATGATGACTAGGATGCCCCCATTTCAACCCTAGGATAATAATGTAAATGGGGAAATGACGCTTCTAAAGCACGACAATATTCAAATGGTTGGGGGTCAGCATAGATGGTGACTTATTGTCCGTTGACTGGTAATTTTAGGCACTGATGGTAGGTGGAGGGGACGGCTTGCATAGCATGGAGCCATGGATGGCCGAGGAGGAGATTATATGGCAAGTCTAGATCAAGGACATGGCAGGTAATGTACTAAACCACCGGTCCCACTTGGACAAGAAGATTGATGATCCCTTCTGAATTCCTTTCTGCATTATCATAAGCCTTGATTGTGATGATCTGATTACTTAAATCCACTTGAGTATACCCCACCTGTTTTATGAATTTTAGAGTGCACAAGTTGAGGGCAGAGCCATTATCTACCAAGACTCTTTTTATTTTATGACAGGCAACTACGACTTCAATATGTAAGGGGCGATTGTGATTGACATCAATGTTTGGCATGTCATTTTGGCTGAAGTGCAGTTGGTGTGATGAAGCTAGGTGTCCTACCAAGGCTTGGAATTATGTAGGATCAATATTATTAGGCACATGGGTTTCCTGTAGGGCTCTATTGAGGATTTCTTGATGCACAGGGGAAGACTTAAGTAAATCCAAAATGGAGATATGTGTAGGGGTCTTTCCTAAGTGATCAAGGATGTTGTACTGGGAGGTTACAGGAGTCAATTGGGCGGGTGCAGAGGCTGCAGGAACAATGATGCGGGCTCGTCGTGTAGTAACAACACATTGAGGGTCTTTAGCTTTGACATGTATCATGGATACACGAGGTTCTACCTGCTGAATGTAATGAATAATACCCTCGTAATTGAGGGGTACATTCTTATAGCTCACGTTATTTGTGCTGTTATTTTGGGGATTACTGTTGGAGGTGCTCGGACCTTGATTATGGTTTGGAAAGGCGTTTTGATAGATCTGCAATTGAGCATTGGACGATGGAGCTTGACTAGGGTCAACCTTGATATCACCTCGATCTATGAGATCTTGGAAGTAGTTTTTCAGACCCTGACACTTATTCAAAGAGTGTCCTTTGATTTTATGGAACTCACAATATTCATTTTCCCTAAACCATGCGGGCTTAGGTTTGGATTCATCGAGTGGCTTGGTGACAGGGTACATGATCGGATAGTTGATCTGTAATAGTTTATTGAAGACGACGCTCAGAGGTTCTCCTAGTTGAGCATATTGGTGTTTAGTGTTTCCTTGGTTATTTGGATTGGACTGTTGGGGAGGACGGGGTGTCCCTTGCAGTACAGATATGGCATTAGGTATGGATTGCTGTTGTCTCTGGGATGTGTTGGCCATGTGGACATGTTTAGTATCAGTAACACCGTCATTTATTGCATTTTTGTTCTTGTTCCAAAAACGTGTCTTGTCGTTGAATGACCTTTCCTTATCTTGATTATATATTTTGATGTGCCCCTTGGCAACAAGGGCACGCTCAAGGATGGGTCCCTTCTCTACTACCTCCGTGAAAGTGGTGACACAATGTAATCTAAAGTTATGAGCCATGTCGGGATGAGAGTTCTCCACGAAGAGGGTGACCATGTCCTTTTCTTTCAAAGGGGTTTTCATTTGGCTTGCTAGGGCACGCCACCTTTGGAGGTAGTTAGTAAAGGTTTCCCCTTCACGTTGTTTCTCTTTGAGGAGATCCAAGGTATCGGTATCTTTCTCCAAATTGAAGGAGAAGTAGGAGACAAACTTTTTTGACAGGTCTGCAAAAGATTTTATGGATCCCTTTTCGAGGGTCATGAACCACCCTAGCGCGTTACTTGCCAGACTTCGAGGAAACAGGCGCAAGAGATAGTTATCATTGTGGATAACTTCTTGACATTGGGAGTAAAACTCCTGTAAGTGGGCCTTAGGATCTTTGTTCCCCTTATATTTGTCAAACTTTGGCATTTCAAAATGTTTGGGGAAGGGAATCAATGAGATGGAGGGATCAAACGGATATGGGCATATATCTTCAAACTTGAACGATTGTTTGCTAGTCCCTGCTTGGAGATCTTTCAGAGCGGCTTTGATTTCTAGTATGTCTGCATTGGCCAGTGTGTTGGACGGATATTGATGGTAGGACGATTGTGGATTCTGAGATGATGTTTGGAGATGGGCGTATGGATAATGAGGAGGTGGTATCCCCTGCTGATGCGCCAAGGGACCTTGTTGATAAAGAGGTTGCTGTTGCGAGGTGGGATATGGATTGGTTGGGTAGTTGTGGGTGGCGTATTGTTGGGAAGTATGGAGAAGGTGTTGTTGATTGGTTTGTGGATATTGAGGATATTGATGTGACTGTTGCGAGGTCACATAAGATGGTTGTTGTTGATATTGTTGCTGGCTATAATAATTGTAATGATGGGGTGGTTGTTGGTGTATTGTTAGTGGCTGTGTTGGATGAGATGGGATGTTAGATGGTGGTTGCGCTTGCAGGCATAAGATGGATGCAAGGAATGGAGATATGGTTGGGGCTGAAGGCCGGGGTTGATTTCCTTGCAGTTGATGTTGTGATGGTTGTGTTGAGAATAAAGGATTGACCAATAGTTTTTGTTGAGGTTGAGGTGCAGTTGAGATGTTTTGCGAGGGAGGTTGTTGAGCACTAGTGGGAGCATAGGATTGGGGAGGTTGTTGGGATATGAATGATGATGGTGGAGGAATGTTGGATTGGGGCGGTTGTTGGGGTATGAATGACGATGGTGGAGGGATGCTGGATTGGGGCGGTTGTTGGGGTATGAATGACGATGGTGGAGGATTTGTAGCCCCGAGAGGTGGGGGCAAGGTAGCGAAAGGGCTGCCCCCAGTGTTGATAGGAGGGGGGTTTGAGGGGAGTGGTGCCGGTAGCATTAGTGGTTGCAGTTGTGGGACGTTTTGCGGCATGCCAAAGGAAAAAGGATCATTGGGATCAATGGTTTGGGGTGTTCCTGTGACTGAGATGGTGGGATGCATGGGGTTGCCAATGGGGTACAGGACAACGTTGCCAAATTCAGGTTGATGCCAACCTTCCACAGAAGAAACATTGGGGACGTATGAGCTACTGGGGATATCATGTGGACCTTGAGGTACATTAGAAGTGGAGGTGCCATACTTGGATAAGTCGACACCTGATGGCAGCTTGACACCTTTGTCAATCAAGTGAGCCAAGATTTTGTCGCCATGTTTTTCGAGAAGGCGTTCTGTCATTTGTGCATTAACAGGGTTACTGAAGTGTTCCTCGAATGTGAGCTCAGGTTGATCAGCCATGTTTTCCTCCCCGAGTGGTGACGTGTTTTGGCCATCCACGTTGGATTGTGATGAGGTTCCATTGTGGGGATCGTGAGGGATGTTATCACCATAGTTAGGATTTGATGAGACGTTCACTGCGTTGGTGAGATCTTGAGGGTTGTTTGATTGGGCATTCAAGGCTTGTTGGTCAGCCATTTTCTTTGCCTGTGATTGAGTCTGAATGGGCATGCAAGATGATGAGATGGATCAAGATATTGGAAAGACCTGGATGATGGATTCGATTGGATGGGAGATTAGCTGATGATGATTGGTCAAACCAACATGGATTGATTCGATGAAATTGGATCGGATTGATTGGTAGATACTGGATTAATCTAGATTTCGGATTTTGATCCGGATGGATTTGATGATGCGGGGGTTGGATCAATCTGATGATTAGGATTGCTTTGATGATAAATATGATGAAGACCGAAATCCACAATCAAGATTAAGAAGGATCCTTGGTAACACTAGGTATTGATTGACGGGTGGATGTATGATAACGACACCGAATCCAACTTGAGATAGAAGCAGATTGATTGGGTTGGAAAGGATGACTGACTTAAGACGGATAGCAATCCTAAGCCAGTTACGATGATTATGATTAAGGATGAACACCTAGGTCAACTCGGATGACTACTCCAATGAGGTTTATATGGAATAGCGGAGATCAAAGATGAAAGTGGATTTGGGACGGATGGGGAGCATCTCAGGATAGATGAATGACTCTCAAAATAAGCAAAAGAGTGCTCAGAATAAATGACTCTTAGAATGAGGGGATGAAGACTCAGAACAGACATTCAGATGTTTGTTTTGGGATGCTGAATGGTTGTATCGATGTTCAAAATAGAGAGACAAGGAATGCCAAGTGATAATATAGGCTGGTCAAAGGTCAGGTCCACCACAGCATAAGGTCAGGTCCGTCACAGCATTAGGATAGGTCCGCCACAGCATTAGGACAAGTTCGCCACAGCATAAGGACAGGTCTGCCACAACATTAAGATAGGTCTGCCACAACATAAGGATAGGTCCGCCACAGCATAAGGACAGGTCCACCACAGCATAAGGACAGGTCCGCCACAGCATTAGGACAGGTCCGCTAAAGGATAAGGATAGGTCTGCCAAAGGATAAGTTTAAGCTTGATGTTTTGATGGATGGGTAAGGAAAAGGACCCAAAATATAACAAACACTAATAATGATTGTTTTTGTACAAGAAAGACAATTCAGACAACACAACCCTAAGATTAGTAGAGATGGGTATGGCCAACAAAATCTTCTACTCTAGGATAAACATGGTTGCTAAGGAGTCCTCGATATACACCTGGTACGTGAGGCCCAAACTGTGAACACCAACCCGTTACAAGCGTGAGTCGGGAACCTTAGCGAGATACTAAAGGCTCAGACCAACTCTTCACGTCATCCCGACACTTTGCCAATTACAATGTGGTTGGATTGAGGTACAGTTTTTGCTCTCCCCCCTTTATATACCATGCCGGTACGCGTGGTTGGAATCGTCCCTTGGGGTGATGAAATCCCCAAGCAGGTCCCACTAAGAAAATGAAAATGGGGTGACTCAAAGGACTTGGAAAGCTACGATTTCTCGTCACCCAGGATCGCCAAATGGCGCAAAGGGGATTGGATACGTCAAATAGCTACAAACACATCAAACAAGGTTTATTGTACTAATTAAACTATGTGCCTAGTTTACCAAAAGACAATCGGCAAAAACTTGAAATTTCACCTTCAGGAGGACAGGTCCGCCACCGAAGGGACAGGTCTGCCACCGGAGGGACAGGTCCGCCACTCTGCAAGGATAGGTCCGCCACTTTGCAAGGACAGGTCCGCCACTTTTTCAGGACAGGTCTGCCACTCTGTGAGGACAGGTCCACCACTCTGTTAGGACAGGTCCGCCCGCAGTGAGACAGTCATGCCCAGGAGGAGCAGTGCACTTACTTTGGAAGACGAGTCCACCACTCTGCAAAGGAAAGGTCGCCACTCGCGCTTGATTGCAAAAATGCAAAAAACAAAAAGCGTGAAAAAGACCGTTTGTAGGTCCCCTGCAGCGTGCTAGAAATGTGATAGGTCAAATATATGCGTTAGAAAATGAGCAGCAAACTAAAGAGTGCAAATAAACACCAAAACAGCCTACACCTCAAGATTAGCCTAAGTTGGAATCAACACAAGATAAAAGCAACGAATGGAACCTTGTACCTTGTCTCGAATCAATCCTTCGGTTGGCCCTTCGATCTTTGATGTATATGCTCCTTGGATGCTTCAAGATGCAAGCTAAATGATGATGTGAGGATGAGTGCAAATGGATAGAAAACATGAAAATGGCTGGCTAAGTGTAGGTTGAGAAATAAAATTGCAAGAGTTTGGCTAGCAAAAGTGATCTCCTCTAAATAGAGAGAAAGGGGTATTTATAGAGATTTTGAGGAGATTCACAGAGTGGACCATTGGAATTGAAAGGAGCCGCAAATATCAGATGTAGGGCTAAGGTGAGTTGAGGAACTCCTGAGCCTCACAATATGACATGTGGCATGGGGAGAGGCTTAAGAAGATGAGGGTGGAGATGAGGTGTAAGAGAAGTACACTTGTGTGGAGGGGTACAAAGTACTTGCAGGATTGGACAAGATCTCCTCTAAAGGAGGTCCTTGTCCCCATGGAAGTGAGGGAAGGGACATGTGAGGAATTAAAAATTCCTCAAATATTCTCATGGGAGATGGGAAAGAATAAAGAATAAAGAGAGGACATGTGGGAAGGAGTGAAGGAATTAAAAATTCCTTTTGAGTGCATTGGGGGATTAAAAGTGAATTAAAAATTCACATGGGGAAGTGGAGTGCCTTGCCCAAAAGGAGAAAGCCTTTAATAAGGTTGATTTAAGGACACATGCCATAAATGGGAGGAGGATTAGGTTAGACTAACCAAATGATTAAGGTTGTGCAAGTACTTAGTTAGATGGACTAATGACTCATTAGAAACAAGTGGGAGATTATGGAGGATGTGACCCTAATGATGATTAAGGGTGTGCCCATGCTAACCCTAGTTAATTAGAAGAAGATGAAGTAATTAAGATGGATTAGAGACCAACTTGTAAAAGTTGGAGGATGTGACCATGAGAGAGAAAAGAGGAATTAAAAAATGAATTTTAATTCCAAAAGGGGAATATGACTAAATTAAATAAAATGGTATATTTATTTAATTTAGAGGAGGAAGAGGGGTAAAGTATTTATTAAATTAAATACTTCAGAACCCTTATGTAAGATGCAAGGTATTAATTAAACAAATGGTTTAATTAATATTAACATATGGGATAAGCAACTGGATGAATAAGGAGATGTGTTTGATCATATGGAAGTGATCAAATTGGATGTCTACAACCATATGTCCAAAGTCAGTATTTTTCTCTGACATTGTTAGGACCTTCAATTTGTAGGTCAAACCAGGTTGAAGGCCTAGGTTTGAATTTCCAATTCTTTTCTTGAACTAAAATCCTAGGAAAAAACCCAACCACAAAGCTAATAGAAATTCAAATTTTAAAAAATGAGATCACATTTTATAAAACAAAATCCTATTTATTAAAAGTGGGATCCCATTCCCTAATTTATAATATTTGAACCGTTGGAAGGGAAACAAGATCTCGTTTTGGAAACAAGATACTGTTTTCCTTCCAATGGTCCCCACATTGAATATTGGGGAACATGATCCCCATTATAGAATGGGATCTCGATTTTTATAAACAAGATCATGTTTCTTTTACTTAAAATTACTGCCAAAAAATACTGTGAAGTCTACAACTTCACATGTACGACCGAGAGTAGTAAAATTGAACTATTTTTCATGAGCTATTGTATTTACAGGTGGTGAACTTTATTTTTGATTGATTTTTTCAAAGGAGGCATCATCTACACCATTTTTGAAGTGGAATTGTATTAGTTTTGTGCTTGTTTGGAGGAACAAAAGGTCTTCAACTTGCAATATGGATTGAATTTTTCAAAGGAGGCATGAAGAAAACAATTTTTAAAGTGGAATTGTGCTAGTTTTCTACTTATTTTGAGGAACACAAGAAGAAGAATTTTGTCCTAATAGGTATTCAACTTCCAATTTGGATTGAATATTTTGAAGAATTTCACTATTAACATTTATTTGTGCTTGAGAATTTTATAATCATGGGAGATAAAGCTCGTAATAAGAGAAGGAATACATTAAGGAAGACATTGACTCCTCAAGAAGTTGAAGCAAATAGAGAGAAGGAGAGAAAAAGACAAAGATAAAGAAGAATGAGAATGAAATCAATGAATGATGGTGGAGCATCCAATTCCACAACTATTTAAGATGAAAACATTGACGATACCATGGTTGTAGATGAAGCTAATTTGCAAGGAGTCAATTTGGAGAAGAATATGATTATACAAACAAGTCCTACTATGTCTTCAAATCCCTCTTTGAATGCTATGGAGAATGTTTCAATATGCACAAATCGAATGCGTCTTCTGCAAATCCACATGTTAGTGAAATGGTAAATCGTATGTAGAAGTTTTACAGATGTTAGGGACTTAATGGTATTTGACATTAATGATATTGAGGAAGATTCAAACTTTGTAATTTGTTGAAAGCGAAAAGAAAAAATCTTGTTGCAAATGAAAATCAAAATGATCATTTTTTGTGAAAATGAAAATAAATCGTTTTGTTGAGTAAAAATGTAAATGAAAGTATAAGAAATGAAAATGAAGATGGGGGTGAAAATGAAGATGAAAATCTAGAATGTGATGTTGAATTTAATGAAAATATTTTCTTTTAAATTAGGTAGATGTGCAAATAAGTCTTAACAGTCCAGAATTTCTTGGAGGCAAATAAGAACACATGCAGATAGAATATACACCAAAATTCTTTTTTATCATAAAAATTTGCATTTCAATCATCAACTAATGGAAATTTTAGGTGATTAAAGTGCAAGGCAGCAAGAAGTAATGAGAAAAAGGTTGAGCAATGTTAAAAGCCAAGAAAGTCAGTCACTAGAAACATGTTATGCATCTCATTTGCTTTGGTGCCATTCAAATTTTGTTGGGGAAAAATAGTTGATCTCAAAGAGATAAAAGCATTAGCAAGAAAGGCTATAACAAGCTAGCACATGGTTGCCAATAAAGCAGCTTTGAATAAAAAGAATGGTAAAGCTTAATATTAGTGAAGTTTTTGAAAATGCATCCTAAGAATAATATTGCTAAGGAGAAAAAGAGAAAGTATAGAAAATGATCCTATCAATCAATGTTGAGTTTAGGTGCCGACTATAGAGGGTTCCCGATATGAAATTGAATCTTGAATTTAAATCTTTGATTGAAAAATATTGGCATGATAATACTAGGGTTTCATCTAATGTTAGAGATGTTTTAAAATTAAGGGTGGGGTCCAAAGTTTGCAATCCTCACCCAAAACACCTAGTAGATACAAGACAAACTAAATTTTATAGAAATTTTTTTAGCGATTCAGTGTTACCTGGTAATATTAAAATAATTCAAAGGTCTTTTGAAAAATGTATGTAAAAATTAATAAGCAATGTATATCTTGTTGTTGTAAAATACATGTTCAATTTCATTAGTTTTACAATGTTTTTTGATATATACGTTGTACCTTGCATACTAACATGATTCTACAGGAGTGTTGTAACACCCCTCCATTTTTCTCTTTTGATCGAACAATATTTCTTTATGTATGTTTATTTTGTTATCACTTTGTTTGTGGAACTTGGTTACTTTTGACCGCTAATTGTTAAGCGATGTAAACATTATGTTTTGATGTGATGGTACCTTATTCAAATGTTATTATTATTTCATGTTTTGGATTAAATTAGCATGTATGTGAATTACTGATGCTTTATGTTTTGATTATATCATTGATGATTAGATGCGTCGGTTCTAAGTGTTATTGTATTGGCGAAGGGGACGGGCTCACATCACTCGCATGCGAGCGCCATGTGACTCTGTGATTTCCTTTTCACGGTGTGTCTTAATATATTATATGCATGTTTGACGCTCGTATTGTGTGCAGGATGCAGGTACAAGACATCGACTCCACCTAGTTCCACAGGTCTGAGCATGTCCCTTGTCCAATGAAAAACGATTGAGAGATAGTAGCTAGGTTTTCTATGTCATGACATCACCCTAGCCATAGTGTGTCGTCGGGTTGTTAGTTGGGATAAGTTATTTTGTGGTCTCTTCTCCCCTTTCCTTTGTATTTAAATTTGCAATTTAAATTGGTGCTTGTTTTATTTAATTGCATTGTCAAAATAAATAAATGAGTGACTATTAATTAATTAGTTAATTTAATTCAATCAATAAAATAATCTAATCATGGATTAGATTTATTTATTGATAAATTAAATTGAAATGATTGTGCTAGCATTAGTAAATATTGAGATCAAATCAAAAAATAAAATTTTGCCTTGCATTCCTTTTTGAAATAAAATTAAAAATGATTTTAAATGTAGATGGGTAAATTCAATTTTGTGGAAAAAGGAAAATGTAATTATCTTTTGGTTGCAAAATAGAACTTTTTAAAAAATAAATATTATGCAAATTCAATGGAAAATAGAAATTGTTTTATTAAATTGCAAAAATAAAATATCTAGTTTAGCAATAAATTTTGGTGGGTGAGTTCAAAATTAGGGGTTTGACAAATTTGGGGGAGAAAATTGCATAAGGTAATTCATTTTATTTTGAAATTTTAATTTTTGAATTTTGGAGAGCAAACTTGGAATGAATTTTGGTTGAAGAAAAATTGGGAAGAGAAGATTTGAAAATTGGTGCAGCTGAATTGGAAGAAAAAGGCAAACCTCCATTGAAAGACTTCAAGTTTGGAGAAAACACAAGGTTCATTATTTAAAATTTTGTGCAATTCTTATTTTGAAAATCATTTAGAAGTTGTTCAAATTGTTAAAGAATTCAAAAATGTGGATTAGAAGAAAAACCCATCAAGAATCTCCATTCAAAACCTGAAACAAAACACAAAAAAAAAAGTCTTGTCAATGAGATTTAGAAAATAAAACAAACCTCTGTTTTATCAATTTTTCTGTTGTTTGATCTTCTTCAATTTGACTGTGATCTGGAAATTGATATATATAATATGTATATATATGTATATTTTGTTTAAATAGACATATATGGTTGAAGAATTTTTGAGAATCTTTCTCTTTTAAAAGATCTCTAATTAAAATTTAAATATTTGACTGTGTCTGAGAAGAGATTTCATTAAAATTCATTTTTTTTTCTTTTGTTTCTGAGGAGAAATTCGTTGAAATTAGTTTTCTTGCTGAGAGGGGATATAAATCTATGCAAGCTGGGGTTTCTCTTTTCAAAAATTTATGGGTAAAATTCGTTCTGGTTATCACCAGAATAGGGTTATGATTTTTTCGTTATTTCATTTTTTTAAATGAAATTGTGTAAAAAAAAATTTTAAAAAAAAATTATTAAAATTTGCGGGGGCTACCCATAGCCACCTATAAAGAGCTTGTGCTTTTGGCTTACTCCCCATGTTTGGGAGGGTTGAGGCAGCCACCACAGGATGCGACCAAAGGCCTTTGGCCTTTTCTTTGGTTAATAAAAAAATTAAATTTATTATAATTTTTTTAGTTTTATTAAAATTTCATTTTATAATAAATATTTATTATAATATATGTATATATATATTAATTTTAAATTATATATATACTATATATTTATTATAATATGTATATATTACATTTATTAAATTTTGATTATATATAGATATTAATATATACTCATTAGGTATATTTAATTACATATGTATGTTAATATATACATATATATTAAATGTGATTATTTATGGTTTATTGCAAATGAATAGATGTGAAATTGTTGTTTTGTAAGTAAAGGATTTATTTATTTCGAAGATTATATTTAATCAACTTGAATGATCGAACAAATAAAGTCAAATGCTTAGCTTTGAATTTCGTAATGTTCACCAACGTGAATTGTTTTCCCTTTTGTGTGAGTGCGAAAAGAATATGATTTAATTAATTAGTCAAATACACTATGTTGATGAGTGAATTGGATTTACGAAATCCTAATGTTAGTTGTTTTTCTAAAAATGCCTGTAATACATCCCTAGTATTATTTCTGGTATTCCCGATGTTGGGCTTTTAAATCATTTGTTTATGTAAGTCTTCCATTGAGGTTGTCTTTTTAAAAGTAAGGGTTGTCGGTATGTCAGTCAACCTTGTGATTGCTTTGGGTAGTGCACGTGGTGGTAGTTGTGTTATCACCCGGTTATCATAACGAGATATGTGGTATGTCATGGATACCTGAGTACCACGAACAGGTTGTTTAACCTTATGTGATAAGGTTGGAAATTGGTCATCAGTTTGTGCATGTTGTCTACCCTTAGATTGGGGGTTTTGTATCCCCGTGTTGTCAGTAGGAGAGTGGCCCTTTGTGGGGGTCCGACGCCCAAAGTGGTGTCAGGGTAACTCACTTAGGGTTTAATCAAGTGATAATCTAAAAGAATTAATGGGGAACTTCACACTAATAAAGTTAATGAATGCCTCTCTCATGACGTATGCGTTATTAAGGCTCGAGATGAGATGAGATGCATAGTTTTGCATGAGGGTTCGGCGGACGGTAGAGGCAAGCCAGGGTAACCCATGATGGGGGTTTGGTAGCCTAAGAAGGTTGAGCTAGGGTAACTCATGGAAATTTATGTATGACACTCTCCCTACGTCAACAGTTAGTCAGTTATTGTGTGTTGTACAATGGTGTACTTGTCCTATGTAACCTAGAAGCAATGTATTGTCTTGTGAGTTTTCGTACTGTGTTAAGTGATGTTGTTTGGTATTTGAGTTGGTTCAGTTATGTTTAGCCTTTGTCTAGAGGTAGCTGGTCTGACCTGAAATCCTTGTTACTATCTCCTAGCACAGGGGGTGAGCCTTTGGGTTTCACTTGGTTGGGTGGAACATGCACCTTACACCGTTGGCTTTGTTCGTGATCATGTGGACGAGACTTTCATGTTGGAGAGCTCATTGGATCCAGTGGCTATTCTAGTTTCTTTTATTCCAGTTATTCTTGTATTTCATTACCCCTCATTTGTATCGAGGTGGAAATTGTAATATATTATCATGTTTATTTGATTTACCTCCTTCGGGGAATGAGCGTTGTAATATATTGTAAACAATCATTATTGGATATCATGTTGTATCTATTAGTCTTTGATGTAATTATCCAGTATGGAATGTATGTACTTTAATTCCTTAAATGATGTTATGTTTTCATTCCTTGGTTGTTTAATTCGGGTTTAGGTAATCTTTGTCTCGTAGCCTTAGGGAATGTTGGTAATGTGTAGCGAACTTGTACATTATTGCACTTTAACAAAAATAAATAAATAAATAAATTGTTGTGTTTGGTTAGTGAATTGCAACTTCCCCTAGGGTTGCGTGGTGGGGCATTACAAGTGTGGTATTGATATGCCACCTGAAGCAATAAGAGAGTTTATTTCAGGTTTTTTTTGTGAAAAATCTAATGACAAATTATTTTATTTAAGTTCTTGTATTTCTAGACAATGCATTAACTGTGGAAATCTTTCATTTTTAAGAATTTGTTTGCATGAAAGTATTGATCATGATTTTGGACAACAATTAGTTGATGTTAAAATATTTAAGAATGTTCACTATTCTTTAAAATATGGAAAAATAGGAAAGCGTTGTGATTTAGTTACATAAAAAGTTAATGTGCATACATTCATGAGTGAATTTAAGAATAAAATTGTACCAAAATATGCCATGCACTCGGAACATGCTCGATGGGTTGATGGCCAATTTCACGCAAGTAGAAACAAATTTCCAATTGGTACTATACTTTCAGTGGTTGATTTTGCGGAGAATTATACTCTCGCTCCGCAAGAGGAAATTCAATCTCAATATTATAATTCAATGCAAGTAGTTATGTTTGTCCATATTTTTTATAGACATGCAGATGATAGCACTAAGGATGATAGAAAAGTTTTGAGGGAGTATCATTTTATTTGTGTGACAATCGGTTACACTTGTCAGAGTTTGTTCAATACTATTTCAGTATATTTTATAGAAATTTAAGAGAAAGAGGAATCCAGATGAAAGAATGCCTCATATGGTTAGATAATTGTACAGGGCAGTTCAAGAATGCTCAAATTTTCTATTGGTTAAGTAGGGTTCACAAGGAACTTAATGTCCAACATATATGGAGTTTTTTTGAAGCTTGGCATGGTAAAGGAGAACATGATGGAGCTAGTGTGTGTGTCAAAAGAATTCTTGCTAGAGAACAATTAAAATTCAAGGATTTAGTAAAATTTAAAGATGCACGTGAGATTGTGGATTGGTGTAATAGAATATTATCTGCACCTAGTTCAAGTGATTAATCTACAGTTCATCGATTCTTTTGGTTGGTGGAAGAAGAGAACATTGTACCTAGAGTTGATTGTGAGACAATCAATGGATCTACTAAATGACATTCATTTAGGAGTGCAACAAAAATCACATGGACTATTTCGACAAGGGATCTTGCATGCTTTTGCTATTTTTGTATCTTAGGAGATTAAGAAACATGTGAAAATATAGAATGGGTTGAAACGATTAAAGAGACAAGATTGGTGACACTTAAGGCTTGTGGATCAATATGAAGGAACTTCATTGGAGGAGAAGCAGATCTAGAATTCGGTTTTGCATCTAAAGATTCAGACCGTGAACAGGGCATTTTCATTTTAATTCAATTTATTCATTTTATTTTACTTTATTAAGTTGGCTGTAATACCTAGAAGGTTATATATGGATGAATATTGCAAGTTAATCGAAATCAAATTTTGTTGGCGAGAACATGTAGTATTGTACTAGAGGGAATGAAGAACAAACGAAAATATTGGTTGTATTTGTCGTGGAAACTAAAAACTTATAAGGTTAATAACTTACCAGCAGAGAAGATGGTGATGACAAATTATCCAGCCTGGAAGTCTGGAGTGAATACATAAGACATCAGATTAAAGAAAATTTTGATAACAAGTTTTTGATCCTTTCCAAGAGATTTTAGAACACTTGTCTTTGATCGCAAAAGAATTTTGAGAACTTATTTGTGATGGTTTTGTGAACATGTTTTCCAATACAGGATTGGAAATTGGTGGTTGTTAATGGCATGGCTAAATACTGAGAAGAAAAAGAATGGATCTACACCGCATTTGAAGACTATGAAACACATAAAAGATCATGCATTTATTTACATTTGGTGGTGGCAACAAATATTATAAACTAGAAGCGTTATCATGAAGACCTTCAAAAGGTACATGATTAATTTCTATGGAAGAGCATGAGGCAATCATAGATGCATTACAAAAAAGAGAGGATGCAGATGGTATAATGGAATAAGTAAATACATGTAAATATAGTTTTAGTTTTATTTTGTCCTTTTAAATACATTAAATACATGTTTCGACATTGGTCAAGTATGTTATTAGTTGAAATTGATTTAAATTGTCCTTTTATACATCCTTAAGGAATAAGCACAAAAAGGATCTAGTCCATGCAAATTCAACCTAGACAACATGGAATACTTGGTAAAAATAGGTAATCATTAGCCAAATTATATTTAAATACATATTTTGATTATATATTGATATTGCTTGTACATTAATAGTTAAAATTGATTTATTGTTATTTTTTGTATCCTTAAGCCATCATTGCATTGATTTCATACTTTGAAAAAAAAAGGAGAGGATGCTTGGATTCAACCTACAAACATGTGTGGAATACTTTTAAATGTAGGTACTTGAGTTGTGTACATATAGATAGTTGTATATAAATTAAAATATGTATGTTTTGATGATTTCATTGATATTTCTTGTACCTTTTTGATATCAAGTGGTGTGAAGACCTACTACATTCTAGGAACGAGTTTTAGATGTTCTTGAGATGGCATACCCAAATTTTGTAAACATTGTTTTGAGATGACATATATGTACATACATACTTACATAATTAAACATACTCTATGTACTTCTATATATCAAATCAATATTCTATATATTTTGTTTGTTAAATGTGCTTGTTTTCCTACTTTGAAACTTTATGTCTAATTTTATAATCACTAAATATCATGCACACATTATCGTTAAATCAATTATATCCTTAAGACGTTGTAACCCTTAATACATCCCCTTAAGACCCGTTAAGACATCCCCTTTAGAGGTTGTATTATGACCCCTTTAGACATCCCCTTAAGACATATTATGACCCCTTAATACATCCCCTTAAGAAACTCTATTATGACCCGTTAAGACATCCCCTTAAGACCCCTTAAGACATCCCCTTAAGAAATTATATTATGACCACTTAAGACATCCCCTTTAGACGTTGTATGATGACCCCTTAAGACATCCCCTTAAAACATTCTATTATGACCCCTTAAGACCCCTTAAGACATCCCCTGTAGATGTTGTATTATGACTTCTTAAGACATCCCCTTAAGACGTTCTATTATGACCCCTTTAGACATCCCCTTAAGACCCATTAAGACATCCCCTTAAGATGTATTATGACCCCTTCATACATCCCCTTGAGACATTGTGTTATGATGACTCACCCCAAAACTTATAATGCTTGTTAATATCACTTAATATTTATATTCAATTATACTCTTCTTTGATCCCCTTAAGATGTCATATTACAACTTCTTAAGACAACCTATAATTAGTGTTGGATGTTATTATTTGTTTTGATAGCTTATAGATTAGTATTTGATGCCATTATTTGTTTTTACAGCTTATAAATTAGAATTGGATGCCATTATTTGTTTTGATAGCTTATAAATTAGTATGGGACATCATTATTTGTTTTGACAACTTATAAATTAGTGTTAGATGTTATTATTTATAGAATTTATTAATGCTTTTATTCTCTAATATTCTATGGCATTATATATTTCTTAAAATCTTATCCTTTCTGGTATATAAATAGATTGTTTTTGTTTGTAAATTATGATTTATTGACAATTATTGATTGGTGTGAATTGAATAAGTTCATTGAGTAATTATCGCTAATTATTGAATGTACATATCCATGTATCATGTATGAGATCACTAAATTTCCACGATAATGTCCTATATTAATGTGAATATGAACATAAAATATTACACACATGTGTAAAGATTAAATTCTTAAGCGATGTAAAGTCATGGTATGTAACATATTAAGTGCATGAAACCAATATATTAAGCGCATGAAATAAAGTCCAGAGTACAACCCGTGAACTAAAGTCCAACTAAGTACTTGAGCCATGAAATATAAAGTCCAACAAAGTACATGAGAAACCAGAAATATAGTCCATGAAATAAACAAATATAACACATAAAATCATGTTTCTAGGTCATGTATTGTCTCTATAATCAGAACATCTTCACACCATCTGGAGACTATGTGGATGACACGAAACACTTTGTACAAGAGAAAGATGAAATCAAATGTAAGACAATAAAAAATGATTTAATGACAATTTAATTTATAATTTATCATATTTTAATTGTACCATACTCTGGGGTTGTGCACCAGGCTCTTCTCCAGGACCTATCTGTACATGCTCAATCGTATGTGTCTCATGCTATAAAACAAAAATAATATGTAACAAATATCATATTATGTATATATTCAATTTAAAATTTAAGTTATATTTAGAATATATAATTTATAATTGACTTTAAATATAATAAAAAATTTAAATTACCATTTGATCTGGAGCCTGCTATGCATGTCCTCCTAGTGGTGTAACTATGTATGGGTTAGGGCTAAAATTTGCACTAACAAAGTCCTACAAGATCAAAATTAAAGCATGTACAATTGAATTAGGTTTATATATATATATATTCAAGTTTTCACATTTTGTGTAGAAAGTTTTGTAAACAACCTGGAAATTAATGGCCTCACGAGTAGCTGCAACATCAAATGTTTGCCCGATGCCCATTCTCATTGGGGTATCAACCTAGACATACATGTACATAGACATTTAATGCTTATAATATTTACAAGTGTACATGCATGTATTTCATATATCTAGTGAATTCAAAATTCATAAAATTGTAACTAAACTAATGTAAAGTTTAAGAAAATTTACAATATAAATGTCCCTGCCCTTGATCTATGACACCCGATAGTGGAGGAGTGGTTGACAATCCCTCAGGAGGAATCGACGTGGATTTCGATTGACTCGCCTAAACCAACATAAATATTTTAAACATATATGTGATTCAATTATAAATTTGAAACTGAAGTTAAATTTATGATTTCATATATAATTTTAAAAATAAAATCAAAATACCCCATAAGGGTTGCTGAGTACGATTGGTGTCGATGTATGTACTCGTGGAATAGATGATTTCCCCATCGTTAGTGTCATCTGTACACCAAACAATTTGATTGTTAAAATGTATTGCAAACTTTTCTTTGATATATACATCCATCAAAATTCTTATAAAACGAACGTACATAGATGCATATTTATACTTGTGTTGCAGTGTCCTCAAGGTGATGGTTTGTTGTAAGAAACTCTATAAATGAACTGATGTGACCAAATGAACCACCAAAATCTCCCTGTCCACTTGAACTAGCTGTGGCCTAATCAAGTCCATAACATACTTGATGACAATTGGTACATATATGGTAGACGAGCCTCGACACTCCTAGAGCGGTACTTGGACTAGCTCCATAAAAACTCCTCCATCATCATCATCTCTATGCTCCCCACCCACTATCACAGAAGCATGTTGATCAAGGTCTCCTGCAAGTGTACTAAGGGAACCTAATGTTGAGACCAGAGCTCGATGATGTACAGAATGAAAATGGGAGGGACCATGAGCAACAACAGAGGTTGTGCGTACTTGCAGTTGAAAGGGATGGAAGCCTTGCTAACCTCTATTGTGGCATGCTGCCACCAACACCCTAAAATGATCTAAAATCAAAATAATTGGGCTTTTTCTCCAAAAAAAATTCTACATATAGTTTTCTCAAAAAATACAATGGGAACTCCCAATTAGCATGTGGGGGATTATCAAAAACCATATACCATCAATCCCAAAAATGTGCACTCATCTGTGGATGTATGCACCACCTCATGGATATTTTGGATTTGTTGGGTGGAATGGGTTGTAATTTAACAGGGTCAAGAAAGTAGGGGGCTAGATGGGCTTTCGTTATTTTAAGGTCTAATATTTGTTTGTAAGATAGATCGTCAGAATAAAATTGTCTCATTTGTTCTCTCTCTCATCAATGCCTATCAAGATCAGAATCAATCATCCTGATGGAATCAACAATGTTTTGCATCACAGATGTAAAATGTCTCACATGTGAATTTGGAATCAATGCTTGCTTGACTCTGCATAGCATTGATTTTGGCTATGGGATGCAACTTGATCATTTATAGTGCCGCAAAGCGAAGCCCTCATCGGACGATGCAGCAGGTGTTGGATGTGGCATAGTAAGTGGAAGGGGAGGTGGAGGGGGAGGGGGAGGTGGATGTGGCTATGGTTGAGGTGGTGGATTGATGATATCATCAATGTTAAAATCATCCATGATATGAGATATAAATGTGCACCTACATTAAATCATACAAAATAGGATGTGCATACATATATTAAGATCATATATTTAATTAAAATAAGATGAGCAACATATATATTAAGATCATATATTTAATTGAAATGCACATATATATACATTGATTGAACTTGAGCATGTCCATACAAAATTCAAAATTTAACATGTACATACATTTAAAATAAAAAAATATGATGCATAATTTGCATGCGTACAGATCATTAAACTATGTACATACAAATTTCAAAATTTAAGAACTATATGCAATTTTTTAATACATGCATGTACATACTAAACAATAAACTTGAAACATTCACAAAAGTTCATTCTATGTCTAACACACACACACACACATATATATATTACAATTTTTTAGTAGGAGAAATCATGATCTAGTAGATAGTCATAAAATATACACTATTATATATTGTTCATTATAAGTTCATAAATTCCAACAAATTCATAAATCCATGTCACTAAAAATATCCATCTAGAACCAAAATCATAAATTCATGTCACTAAAAATATCCATCCAGCCAAATTTATAAATTCATCACACAAAATATCCATTGTTCACCAAATTCATAAATTCATCACACAAAATATCCATTGTTCACCAAATTCATAAATTCATAACTATTTAAGATCATTGTCTTAATTTAGAAACTATTGTGGCTCTCTACTGCATCTCTTAATTTCTTTGTGTTTTCCTTTTCAGAATTGGAAGTTCTCTCCTCTAGCCATTGCCAATGCTCATCTAAGATCCCATCCATAGCCTTGACAACATCAAAAAGTGTTTGCATCCTAGATGCAAACATCCTCACAAGAGGTGCGACACATTCTTCATTTTGAATAATGTTGATTTGATCTTGGATGGTTCTAACATTGGCATTGATTTGTGCTTGCAAACGAGCATGTTCATCAATTTCAGGTGGTGGAGGTGGGGGGACTTACGAGGTGGAGTGGGTGGAGGTGGAGGTGAAGGTGGTGGAGATGGATGGCGTGGAGGTGGATTGCGAATATTATTGAACAGATCCATGTGATCATTAAGCTATGAGTGAACCTGCATTAGATTTGTAATTTCAAGATGTAAGATACATGTTTAGGAAATACCTTTAAACCATTCAATATAAATGGCCTTAAATAATTGAATACAAATGATAAAATATGTAATCCTCATTTATGTCTAAGGCACATGTTACTTGAATGAAAATAAAAAA
>VDFB02051211.1:0-37366 GCA_007258455.2 Sequoia sempervirens
TTTATTTTTTGAAAAATTAAAGCTTTAAAAATAATTTTTTTTACAATTTAAAATCTACAATTTTATTTGTGTAGAAAAAATAATAAAAAAAAATTCAAAAAATTTACCTCGTGATGCATGCAGGAGACCATACGGCCCCTGCCAGGTAAATTTTTTTTTGCCTCGAGGTGACCTGCTCCAAAATTGACAAATTATATATGGAAATAGGGATTTTTCAGCCTTTTGAGCACAATGGTGAGGTCCGTTTGGGCTCAAAATGCTCTAAAAAATTAGGCACCCCTTGGATCAAGCAAAAAAGCCCTTTCTTCAAACCCTCAAAAATCTGACAAACGAAAGCCAATTTTGACAAAACAAAGGTCAATCTTGACTATTCTGACAACTCTAGATTCACAGTAGAGGTCTGATTTGACCCTAGATGCACTAGAAAACCACTTCAAGGCATGATCTCATAAAAAATGAAGCAAGAAGCTTGTAGATCTGGAGCTTTGATACCATGTAGAAGTTGATAATCCAACCTCACAAATCTCAATGAACACTTGCAAGCAAATAAGCTGTCACCAAAGGAGATCAAGAGACATAAGAGTGGTGCTTTGCAAACATGAAGCAAATGATGCATTACCCGAGAATATTTTACCTGGGAAGATGAATAATTACAAAGTGATCAATCCTTAGGAAAGGAGATCAAAGCCCTAAAGTGAGAACCCTAGGAGAGTATTAAATTAGAATGTGATAAGCTTCAAGATCATAATGAACGAGACAACATGACTAATTTAATAATGCATAAATAAAGATTCATAAGTTTAGCTTAAGTGAAATAAAGTAAAGGTGACTTAATTAATTAATCAATATGATTAAATTAATTAAGTAAACATCCTATTACTCTAACATGTATGTATGTATGTATGTATGTATGCATACATATATATATACACACACTTATCTAGAATATACTACAAGAAACCTTTAGCTGTCAAGCATATGATAGAAAAATGAAATGTCACAAATGTACACTGTTTAATATATTACAGATGTATTATATTGGTCTTTTGGTTCATTGTGTGTGTATATATATAAATATATACACATAGTTGATCACAAGATGGTTATAAAAAGATACATAAAACAACCATTTCATAAAAATACATGCAATGGATAGATATTGTTGTTGTGAGGTTGGAAGACAACCTCACTTATGATGGTTAAAGTTTACTATTTTCCTTAGGCAATGGAAGTGTTCATAAACATAGTAATAATAAAAAAAACATCACCATGACTTGCTACCATAATCTCCACTGTTAACCGTAAAGTGCACCACCACTTGTCCTTAAATGGATAGAGTTATGTTTAGAAGCCAAGCATGAATGTAATTGCAGAGAAGCAAAATCAAACCCTACCAAATGAATAGCATGCCGAAAGTGATTTCCAAAAGCTTGATGGAAGAGGGGAGAGGGGAAGTTAATGTGTAGTTAATACGCATTAAGTTCATAGGGATTGGCATGGCGAGAAACAAGAAAACAAGTACCACATGTCTGTCATCAGTCCATGCCATTTTAGCATTGAAAAGTGTGATTTTTGTAAACTAGTCAGAAAATGTTGGAAAACATGTGAATTTTCTCCTAGTTTGATTTATGTGGGATCTCAAGTGGACACTCTTGGGTATGCAAAAAAAATTAAGACAGATGTGGAATTTGCTAACATAAACCCCTCATACAACATAACCCTCACCACCATTGGACCCTCTCCCTTAGTGATTAGTTTTACACTCTATATGATTGGTCTAATTAATGGTTTGTGGCTTGGAGATTAGAATTGGCAGGATAGTGTCATATTTATATGGTTGTGATAAATATATTATTGCATTATGGTTAAACACTTAAATTCATATTTTAAGCTATTCATAGGGTTTTTCTTAACAAGAAAAGTTGCTTGATAATTATTTATGTCATTTTTTTAATATTTTAGTAATGTACACTTTAAAGAAGGTGTTAGAAAATAAAGGTTTATGTTTTGCAATAAAGTCATCTTAATGAATTTATGTTAATTTTAATGTTTAATTGGTTGAGATTAAATTTTCAATTAAATACTTTTTAATAATTTTTAAAATTTGCATGAAAATATGAAGATACAATATTTTATAAACATTTACACATTACATTAAAAAAATACTATATTTAAATTTTTAAACAATAATTATTTTATTTTTGCAAAGTTTCAACAATGAAGCCTCTTCTTTTTATCCATATACTCCCCTTTCTCCTTTGCTTTTGCTTAGGCCACACGTAAGATCAGTAAAATGTGGAATCAACAACACTTCTGAGTCAACTATTTACTCTTTGAGACAGCAAACCAGCTGATAAAGTACTCACGAAATCAAAATGTTTTGCTTCTATGCCAAATAAATGCTTCAATTTTTACTTGCTTGACTTTGCTCGACTATATTATCTCAACAGTTTGATATATTCAACTCTGACCCTAACCATACAAAATACAAACTCATTATAACACAAATCCTTCTTTAAGAAATGAGTGAGCGCATGTAAATTATTTCTTGCTAACAGAGAAGAATCTTTAGATGAAATAAAAATACTAATGCGAACTTCGAAGATTTAAATGTTTCAAGCCAAATCCCCAAATGACATTGGTCTGCAAGTGAGTAGATGATAGCGGCTAATGGTGGAATCTTTTCGTTACCGCCAGTAAAGTAGGTGTCAGGTTTCATGTTAAGTGGCGTACAGTAAATATAACTACGAATTCTTGTCAGGTTTAGCATGTGAATGAATGGAGAAGTTAAAAATATGGGCATACACCTAATTCACTACTGAGGGAAAATAGAAAATTTACATTAGCAATTCATCGTGAGAAAATTCATTGTTAAATAAAATTCACCACCAACAATTCACAATTTTTCGTGATGAATTGTTAGCGGTAAATTTTTCTAGAACCAAAATATATGAGTTGATTCATCGATTAGAAGAGAAGCTTCTAGACATAGTTGCTCTAAAATCGCATTCCACTTTATTTCACTCATGATATTTAACTTGTCGGTCACTCACACCGATCGCTACCAAATTTTCAGTTATATTATGCAATTGTCTCTTTTTAAATCGCTCTTAAGCTTTACAAATTCTCTGCTCCTCTAATACTTCATTTTATGGAGTAATCTTCGCAATCCCTATTCTTGATTTATGCTTTTTAACAATAGCTATTGAGTTTATTCCAATCGAATGTACTTAATGTTTCTGGTAGGAGACAGAGATTAGTGAATGGGACCGACATTATTACTCCAAGTTAACACTGTATCCTTTTTTGTGGCAAAGCTTTAAGGATAAATCACTTGAAAGTCTTTTATTTTTATGTACACCAATCTAAATCAATGGACCTTTTACTCTAGAATAGAATTGATTGGACTAATATAGAACTTCGAGGGAGAAAAAATAGGAAAACTTTTTTACTATAGAATAGAATAAGCTTTAAAATTGAGGAAAAAATTATAGGAATAATTTCAATTTTAGTTTGTGGTTTAGCTGTATTATTTAACTTTATTTCTATCTTTATCTGGATTACCAACATTTGTCGAGAGGCAAATTAGGAAACTGTATTTTAAGAATAATTTAAAGTTTGATATATGCTTTACGTCAAGGATATTTCCAACTTTCCAAGTATATAAATATGGTAAGAAGTGGGTGGGCAAAGCAGTGTGAGCTAGTAGAATAGCCTTGGAAATCATTTATGTTTGGCAATGGCACACAACGTAATTGATGAGGTCATGTTGTTTGTAAGCGTAGTTGTCCTAGCAATGTGTATATGCTTTTATGCATATATGGCATACAGTAGAGTGGCTAAATGGCTTCCTGTATATGTTGTTATCTATGCTCTCTTCCTCCAATTTATTAGATACTTAGATGTGCAGAATGTGAGCATTGGAAGTAGACACAAAGAGCACCAATTGGAAGTATTCGCTACTAACCAAGTGTTAGTCAAGTCAATACTTCCATGCTTGTCCTCTTTGTATTTGTAGTGTATTTACAACCCAATTTAGCCTCTGCTCATGGATTTTGGACCAATATAGCATGTACCATTCCCATTGTTTACACTTAGAGAATTTTCATTATTCTAGGATGGTTTGTTGTATACTATAGATACTTCATTAATCGAGAATTTGTTTACCTTTACCTAGGGTCAATGCTAGAGTTAGTGCTAGAGTTAGAGCCAGTGCCAGACTCAGAGTCGGAGCTAAAGCCAGAGTAAGAGGCGAAGCCAGAGACTAGAGTCAGAGAAAAAGTCAGGAGCTAGAGGAAAAGCCAAAGCTTATTTTTACCTACAAAGACTTGCACTTGCAAATGATCTTCATTAGGATGGTTCATGTCTGTAATTCTTGTTGATTGAAGATGCTGAAATATTTCAAAATCCAATTTTTCTTCCTAGTTCATTCTATTTGCCACTCGTTTTGTGTTCTTATTACTCTTACTCCCATGGATAGGAATGTGGGTAGGTGTCATTTGCATCCAGTCAATGCTCTTACTTCTCTTTATGTTCAGGAAGTGCGTGCTTCTGTTGAGAAAGGTTTTGTATGGCTAAGAGGTGCCTCTAGAGATGAAGATAAAGATAAACGTATTGTTTGGGAAGCTTTGAAGCGGTGCATTCCCACAGATAACACAAAGATATTATGGAAAGAGAATAAAGGTCTTTCAATCATATGAAGCAATGCATAAATCAGGCTTATGTGAAAGGCCAGAAAAGTGAAAATTTGCATAAAGTAATTGGGAGAAGGCTTGCTCAAAATATTCATCAAGCAAAGATGTGAAAAGAATTACTCAAGCAGTCGAAAGTGTGGAAAGGTATTTTCCATTGCTCAAGGATTCTTTCGGAGGAGCCTTATACTTACTATATATGGTGTTACTCATGGATGACTTCCTCTCTGAAAAGCAGCAATCTATGCGTGAGTTAAAGGGGATGTCCTAAAGATAGCTTTGAGGAAGCAGAAGAGAGCTGATGGATTTTTCTTGACTGCCCCAATAACATAGGAATCTCTATGGATGTCTTCAACATACCCAATTTGGAAACTTTTATGTTGAGAAATGCCCCAACTATTGAATTTAGAAAGTCGTCCAATGTTGCTAAGGTTGTTTAAGAGTTGTTTGACGAAGAAAAGAAAGAACTTGAAATGTATAACCTGTTGGGAACTTTCAGCTCAATAGCTATTAATATTTCATGGTTCCGTGCAGCAAGACCTTACGCCATGTACAAGGTGTTGATTTTTGTAGTTCGAAAGGTGCGATGTGGAGTTGTTTTAAAGCAATTCGAGTTGGATATGCTTTAAATCACTTTAAAGCAACTCGAGTTAGATATGCTTTAAAGCAATTTGAGTTGGATTTTCAACAATAGTAGTCTTTCTATTCTTTAATAGAATGTTTCCAAATTTGTGAGGATAAAATAAATCCAAGAGTGATTTTATGTGTAATTAAAGCCAAAGAAAGTAAGGAAAGATTCTTTCTTTGCAGGCTAAGTAAAGCAGCTAGGCTCTATAAATGTAAGATTGTTGTAGCAAAACTCATATTGTATTTTCAAAAGAAAAGTTTGCTGCTAGGCTGAATAGAAGATCCAACATTTGCAAGTTTTTCCCCGCATTGGGGTTTCCTAGATATATATGTGTTATTGTCTATTTGTGATTGGCTTCATGTTATTTTTGCTTCTGCTATTATTAGTTGTTAATTAACCCAGTTGTGTTAATTGTTATAAATCAAATTTATTTTTGTGAATTTATTGTACAATTAATTTGTTGTTGGGTTATAGAAATTAACATGGTATCAGAGCTCTAAACTTTGCATACGAAACCAAGATTTGTGATGCAGATTTCAAGAAAAAAAAATAGATTTTCATCTCCAGTTCTTTTGTGGCTATGGCAACCAGTGTTCGATATGAGGATAGGCTTGAGGGTGCATCTAATTTCTTGCAGTGGAATGTTTAGATTACATCTATTCTCAAGGAGAACATGCTATGGATTTATGCTAGTACATAAGTGACACCACCAACAAATGATCCCATTGCCTTAGATTCGCATGAATTCAAAGAGGACAAGGCTCAGAGGATTATTCTGGATGGAGTAAGAGATCATTTAATTCCTCATTTATTAGGGAAAGACGCCACCAAGGAGATGTGGGATATGCTCACAAAACTTTATTAGGTATTCTCCAGTGCGTAAGATGGTACTCAAGGACAAATTGTATAATACCAAGATGTCTAAAGGTGAGAGTGTGACCTCTTACTTGTCAAAGTGACATAGGTGGGAGAGATGAGCTTACTGTTGGAACAAGCTGATGAAGATGAGTGGTCATTATAGCCAGATAGTTTTGAAGCATTTAGGAAGTGTTTGTCAAGTGTGTTGTCGGCAGAGATTGACTACCTGATTGGGCAAGACTTTGGGATGATTTTGTTTAGGAGGAGATCCATGAAGGTGCTCGTTAAGGAGATCAGATGAAGAAGGGTCAAGATGAAGAAAATCTTGCTCTTGCAAGCAAGGGTAAGAAGAAGTCCAATAAAGAGCAATCGAAAGGTTCTTCTTTCAAGAGTGGGAAGAAGAAAGATCTAAGCAAGATAAAATGTTTTTGCTGCCATCAGATGGGTCACTATGCTAGCCAATGTCTAAATAAGAAAAATAAGGACAAGCGGAAGAAGCAAGTTGCTGCTACAATAGAGGTGGACGAGTTTGCATCACGATTTGAGAATGAGTTTTCACTCATTTCTTGTCTCTCAAGTTCAATTGCCAACAGGGTATGGTATATTGATAGTGGGGCTTCTTGCCACATAAGGGGAGTTGGAGAATGTTTCACCAAGTTGGAGGAGAAGAAGCTGGATATCTATATTGAGCTCAAAGATAATGCCAAGTACCATGCAACTAGTATTGGCACTGTCAAGTTTCAGAAGGAGTCTAGAAAACCCTTGTTGGTGGAGGATGTGTTGTATGTCCTTGGCATGACAGAATTTAATCTCAGTTTCTACTTTGGAAGAAAAGGGTTACATCATGACCTTTGAGAGGGGAAAAGTCTATATCCGTCCCAAGGATTCCAAGGTTGCAAAAGTGATTGGAGTCAAGCATGGCAGCTTGTTTTGATTACAGTTTGAACCAACACATGCATTGGTTAGTAGCTATAAAGGGCTAGGAGAATTGTGGCACAGGAGGATGGCTCACCTTCACCATGGAGCACTTAATATTCTTAAATAAATTGTGATGGGGCTGCTTGAGATGAAGATAGAAAAGCATGAGGTGTGCAAAGGCTATGCACTTGGGAAATATGCCAAGATGAATTTTCCAAATGGTGACATACCCCTAAATTTGGGGATTTTGGATCTTGTACACTTTCGAAATTTGTGTGCTCAACCCATGTCGACAACATCCTTGAATGGGTATGATTATTTTGTTACTTTCATTATTGACTTCTCTAGGAAGACATGCATTATATTTCATGAAGAATAAAGATGAAGTCTTTAGTAGGTTCAAAGAGTTTAAGGCTCTCATGGAGAACCAAATAGGGAGGAAGATCAAGATGTTGAGGTTTGATAAGGGAGGCAAGTATACCTCAAATTCCTTCAAATATTTCTATGCTCAAGAAGGTATCAAGAAAGAGTTGATAGTTTTGTATAACCCTCAGCAAAATGGAGTTGTTGAAAGGAAAAACATGGCTATAGTTGGAGCACCTAAGGCCATGCTTCATGATTAGGATCTTCCTTGGTTCTTATGGGAAGAATCTTGCAATATAGTTGTGTATGCAAAATAGGATCCCTCACAAAGTGTTGGGAAAGATGACTCCAGAAGAGGTGTTCACTGGTAAGAAACTAGATTTGGGGCACATTCGCATCTTTGGATGCCTTGTGTATTGTCACATTCCTTTTGAGAAGAGGGCCAAGTTGGAACCTACTATAGAGAAGGGAATCCTTGTTGGGTATAGTGAAACTTCTAAGGCTTATCAGGTTTACATTCCTACTCTCAGGAAAATAGTGGTTCGTAGAGATGTGAAGTTCGAGGAAGAGAGGGCTCTTCAGAAGTCGAGCAACTTGATGACTAAGGAGGAGCAATCACCCATGGTTGAGGCAGCACAAATTCCTCAAACTTCAATCACGCAAGCTAGAGAGCAAAGCAAGCAGGCTGAGCAAGTTGATCATAAGAAGGAATCAATAATTCCTCAGCCTTAGATTCCTATTACCGAGAAGAGGAGAAACAAGGCAGTTGAGCAGACATTAAGAGAAGCTCAAGAATATGTAGGTGATCCTCAAGATTCATTCAAATAGAGAAGGGCTCCCAGATGTTATTTTGAGTATGTGGCACTTATGAGTGAATTAATTGAAGTAGAGCCTTCTAGCTTTCAAGAGGCATCCAAGAACCAAGTGTGGAGAGATGCCATGGTGAAAGAAGTATTCTTCTATCATGAGAAGAGCAGTGTGTGGGAGAGTAGTACCAAGACCCGGAGATAAGTCTATGGTGGAGTTGAGATGGTACAGTATAAGATTAAGCATGCTATAGATGGTAGTGTGGAAGTTCAAAGCAGAGTTTATGGCTAGGGGTTTCTTAGAAGGAAGAGTCGACTATGACGAGACTTTTGGTCCAGTAGCCAGGTACTCATCCATAAGAGCTATCATTTCTATAGCAGCACAAATGGGTTGGAGGATTCACTAGATGGATGTAAAGACGACCTTCCTCAATGGAGTGATTGAGGAAGAGATTTACATAGAGTAGCCAAAAGGATTTGAAGCACATGAGAGGGATTCTCATGTATGCAAGTTGAAAAGAGCATTGTATGGACTCAAGCAAGCTCCTAGAGTGTGGTATTCATTTATTGACAGTTACTTGCAAAGTGTGGCTTCATTAAGAGTGAGGCAGACCCGAACTTGTACTATGTTCAGGTGAAGGGAAAACTTCTCATATTGGTGTTATATGTTGATGACCTATTTCTCACAGGGTCAGATGAGCTCATAGCACACTACAAGCGAGATCTTGCAAGAGAGTTTGAGATGAAGAACTTGGGGTTGATGCACTACTTTCTAGGATTGGAGTTGTGGCAGAAAGAGGGAGAGATCTTCCTTGGACATGGGAAGTACTTAATTGATATCTTGAAGAGATTTAGGATGGAAAATTGTAAGCCTATGTCAACGCCACTTGTGACCAATTGGAAGAAGATTGATGCTTCTAGATCAGAGGCAGTGGACCCAACTTTATATAGATAGTTGATAGGATCTCTTATGTATTTGGTCAACACCAGGCCAGAAATTTGTTTTGCAGTGAACTCACTCAGTTAGTTTATGGTGGAACCTAAACATGTGCACTGGATAGCTGTGAATCATGTTTTGAGATATCTCCAAGGCACAATTGATTATGGGCTGAAGTATGTTTAGTAGGATGGAGTGAAGCTCGAGGGGTTTACCAATGCAGATTGGGAAAGTAGTACAGTTGATCGGAAGAGCACTTCAGGTTGTAGTTTTAGTTTGGGATCCGAGGCGATCTCTTGGTACAGCAGGAAACAAAAGTCAGTTGCACTAAGTTCTACAGAGGCCGAGTATATGGCAGTCAGTATGGCTACATGTGAGGCTATCTGGCTTTGGAAACTTCTAGCTAGGCTCTTTGATCAGGAGTTGGATCCTACAGTCATTTACTGTGATAATCAGAGTTGTATCAAACTCTCTGAGAATCCAATGTTTTATGACAAGTCAAAGCACATTGAGATCAAGTACCACTTCATCAGAGATTGTGTGGAGAAGGGGATACTAAAGCTCAATTACATTCCTGAGACAAACATATAGTAGATATTCTAATGAGAGCCTTGATGAAGAGCAAGTTTGAATTCTTTGAACAAGTTGGGTGTGAGTGTGACACCTTCCTCACTAAGAGGGAGTGTTAATTTTTGTAGCTTGAAAGGTGGGATGTGGAGTTGTTTTAAAGCAACTCGAGTTGGATATGATTTAAAGCACTTTAAATCAACTCAAGTTGGATAGGCTTTAAAGCAATTCAAGTTGGATTTTCAGCAACAGTAGTTTTTTTATTCTTTAATAGAATGTTTCTGAGTTTTTGAGGATAAGATAAATCCAAGAGTGATTTTATGTGCAATTAAAGCCAAAGAAAGCAAGGAAAGATTCTTTCCTTGCACACTAGAAATGCTTGACTATAGGCTCTATAAATGTAAGATATTTTTAGCAAACTCATATTGTATTTTTGAAAGAAAAGTTTTTTGTTAGGTTGAATAGAAGATCCAATATTTGCAGGTTTTTTCCCACATTGGGGTTTCCTGGGTATATCTGTGTTATTGTCTATTTGTGATTGGCTTCATGTTATTTTTGCTTCCACTGTTATTAGTTGTTAATTAACCCAGTTGTGTTAATTGTTATAAATTAGATTTATTTCTGTGAATTTATTGTGCAATTAATTTGTTGTTGGGTTATAGAAATTAACACAAGGTATGCAAAATAATCCTTGATCAGCTCGTACTTAACAGTGTAGAGCAGTTGTATAATTATCTAATCAACATGCTTGTCAATTTAATTGCTATGTGCATCATAGAATCACCCAAGGTTCTGATCAAACATTTGAGGAAATGGGTTGCAGAATTCAGAGAAGATAAGATATCTACATCAATTGAGTTAGTAGGATTCGCATATATGGAGTGATAGATGGAGCAATAGAGCAGCATCTCCAACAACCAGTATAAACACAGGCAACCTATTTACGTATGCATAGTTAGATGCTCTTATTGTAATCAAATAAAGTTAAATTTTAAGTTTGTAATATTTTGATTGTAATCCATTTAAATATTTTTATAGAGGTGGTTGTACATTCAAATTGACCACTTCTATCGTCCACTCTCCTTAAAATATTAAAAGAGACAATTCAAACCCGTGTCAGTTTATTAGAAAGCCTCCTTCCATCAATCATATCAAAGTGTCAAATAATGAGGAGAGAGGGGCCCATAGTGGAGTGGAGTCTAATAGTGGGGATAGAAGTAGTTCTTAGTGGGCTCCATAGTGAAGCATCTTAATATCCAATTGCAAAACACTTTTTATCCATAAAGTACATAAACTGAAAAATCATATGATGCGACATCAGCACACCAATAAAACATGACTTAGTGCACCACTATCAATCTCACTTTTTTTTTAGGCCTTTTTGGATCTGCCTCAACAAAAGCATGTTGATGTGGCATCATATTTGATGATATGACCCTAAAATGAAATATAGAAGCATGTGAGTTGCCAAATAAACTATTGTACAAAATTGGGAGTGATTTGAAATTTACACATAGGATTTTGAGAAACATGAAGTTAGGGTGCTCCACTATAGGCCCCTCTTGTAATCCACACTTAGGTGTGTAATGGGTATGCCAAGAGGTAACTTTTTATCTTATTTTGCATGTGTGCTAACCCCAAATTCTTAGGTAATTCCTACAAAACAAAGACAACAAACACCTTAAGTTAGATTTTGCAAGCATCAACAAGGATTCCCCATGAAATCCATTTACAACTTCAAACTAGGAATGAAAATATTGAAGAACACAATGCAAATGAAAAAAAACAAGATAAAACTCCTAATTAAAAGTGCAAACTCTTGATCCCATGGGGGAATTGGTGCCAATTTGATGTGAAAATTGGCCCTTTCCCAATTCCTATGGTGCAAGCTTCGAATGTTGAGGATATTGATCCACTTTGTTGATGAAGAATGAAGACTCCAAGCCAAAATCTGCAAAAAACCTAGCTATGATTCAATGATGATGTATGAAATTCAAGAGGTATTTGAGCATGGTAACTTTGCTTGGATTGTGGATGACCAAATGAGGAGAGGATCTCTTCATTTATAGGATTTCAAGATGGATGAAAGTCCAAATTTGAGCAATATGGGACTAACATTCATCCAATGGCATGATGCCACTTGGCAATCCATGAATGGATGGAGGATGTGCAAGATTTGAGAAATGTGCCAATCAATGCATGAATTTGAAATTCAAATTTGTTGAAAATGACTTGTGAGAGGGAAGGAAATATAATAAATGTCACTTGGCTCAAGGCAAAGAACATATATTATAAAATTATTGCTTTGTTGGAAGTGCATGTTGATTTGAAATTTTTGAATTCAAATTGAGAGAATATTCCAAAAGATGCCATGTGAGGAAAATAGGGATTTAATAAATGAATTAAATCTATTTTCATGTGCAACTTGCATTTTCTAGAGGATGTGACATGAGATTAGATTAAATTAATCAAGGGTTAATTAATTTAACAGGAGATTTGATGGTGTGACTTATTTGATTTAGATTTGTGGATTTATTTAAATTAGATAAGAGAAATATGACAAGAGATTAATCAAATAAAGATTTTGATTTATTTAATTAAAAGGGATGGTATTAGATTAAATCAAATAAGGTTTTAATTTATTTAATTTAATAGATAGACTTTAGGGATTTAATCAAATAAGTTGATTATTTAACTAAATAGGGATAATTAAATCAAATGGATTGATTTAATTAACAGGAGAAAGTGACTTAATTAGATAAAATGATTTATTTAATTAAGAGATGAATATTGATGAATTTAATCAGATAGGGGAATTTGATTAAATGGTTAGACCGAAGGATGATTTAGGAAGCAACGATGTTAGTAAGTCAAGATCAAATGCATGATGTCAATTAGTATATTTTACGTGTCTACAACATGTAATCATTTTCTTTTATATATTTGTAACTGATTTTACAAATAATTGATGGTGAGTGAAGAAAGAAAGCATGAAATATGTATAGTAAAGAAAATAATTATGTAGAAATTATATTATTCAAGTAAGAGTGAAATATATATTTGAGAAAATGAATGAAGAAGAAAATAATAGAAGCAATTATAGCACCCTTGCATAATATACTTAGCCGTTGCAATGGTGGAGAGAAGGAATGATCATGGTTTTTGTAGGTCACAAGGTTTTGTGGGCATGGAGGTTCATAGAATGAGCGTCATTACATTCAAAGAAATGGAGGCCATGCACAGATCCCACCATGAAGAGCATCACAACAAGCATGGAAGGCTCTAGAAAATAATGGTAAGGTTCTGCACAATGGGAAGAATGATAAACTAGAACAATAGGGTGTTGTCCCAAGGAACAAATGGGGGTATGCAAACATGTGGTTAAGGAAACTAGTCTACTTCCAAAAAGTTGAAAAGAAGTTCTGGAGGCTAAAGTACCAAGGAGACCCCCAGCCAAATGATCGGGTAAACCCTTCTTTTGAACACACAATGGTTATTTCTTTAACGATTGAAGGCCAAGCATGGAATGATAGTGTTAGCCAATTTAAGGAAAAATCCTTCTCGATGAAATGGAGTGGCCCATGACTAGCCTTAAGAAGGGTCAAGGAATGGTGCAATGATAATTGGGGGGAGGCAACCATTTTGAAAACACTACCTAATGGCTTCTATCTAGTTATTTGTCTGAGTGCTTTAGATAAAGAATGGATAATCAATAGTGGTTCATTTTTATGGGGGGGAAAGGCTTTTATCTCAAAGACTGGATACCCAACTTTAATCTAAAAACTGAAATCATTTCAGAAGTGCCAATTTGGATTTGGTTGTACAATCTACCCCATGAGTACTAGAACTTAGAAACCCTAAAGCAAATTGGTAATAAACTTGGTACTTTTGTAAAAGTTGATGAAGCCATTACAAATAGAGACTATAGCATGTATGCATGTATTTGCATCCTTTGGCAGTCAATTCACCCTCTTCTGGTAATGGTAGAACTAAGAATTTGGAAGTAGATGATAAAGGTGGAGGAGAGGATTGAATTGTGTTATGTTTGTAAAGGATTAGGGCATCCTGTAGGGGAATGCAAGCATCTAGAAAAAGGAAAGGGTTTGGAGCAAAATGTTATAACTGATATACTGATGTCAAAAGAAAGTAATTTTTTAGTAGAAGATAGTGACTTCATGGAAACCATGATGAAAAAATGGGAGGAGCCAGTAGGGGAAGTAGGGTGTTTGAAAAATTATGAAATAGCCCTTGACCTGTGGACAAGGTATCAGCAAGAAGAAAAGTAGAAAGAAGCTGAATGGAAAGGAGATGAAGGTGAGTTGTGGACCGAGGCTGTTGTTTCAAGAATGAGTCCAGAAAGGGTTGGAAATGAACTGCGGAAAGGAAAAGTTGATGGTGAAGCCAAGGAGTCTGAGGCTCTTGCTGCAAATAAAATGTGTGGGCAGAATGACACTTTAATGATTGATGGTCAGAAGGAGGTAACATATAGAACAAGTGTACATTGTTTAGAAAAGGTAGATTGGACTTTAGACCAAAATACCAGAATGGAAAAATATAAGGTACATAATTTTTTAGATGGTGCTAGCACCTTTGCTTGTCCATTAAACTTAGGAAGTAACACCAAGGAGTTTCTAAGTAAACTAAGGAGGGAAAAACCTAGTGAGGAAGTAATGGAATCTATGAACGATTATGAAAAATCACCTTTAGTTAGAAGTCAAAATGTAGTTGAAAACATAGAAGCTGAGGAACCATTCTTTAAGGATATATAGATCCTACCAGTAAGAAATTTAGAGAGTTTCTTGGAGGAAGCTAGAGAGGATGGAAGTTTATTTGAGGATTTGGAATCGAAGCCCCCAATGGATGATGAATTAGGTGGTGGGGATGAGTTAGGTTTAAGCTTAGAAGTTGGAATTTTGGAGAAAAGAACTCTGGTATGGACACTAGCCAAACAAGCAAATGTAAAGGTTGGTGAAAAGAAAAAAAGAGGACTAAAATTAGGGTGGGTGCAATTGGAAATAGATAGAAGTGCAGCGGAACAAAAAAAATTGAGATCAGGAAACTTAGGCTATGCTTTTTCCCAGGAGAAATGAAGGTCCTATCATGGAATGTTAGGGGCAGCAATGCCCCTAACAAGATTCATTTTCTCAAGAGATCTGTCTTGATCAAACGAGGCCGGACATTGTTTTATTGCTAGAAATGAAATTAAGTGGGATCAAAGTTGTCTCTTTTAGTAAGAGATTTAGCTTGTGGAAATGTCTTATTGCGGAAGCGGAAGGAGCCTTTGGAGGCTTAGGCATACTATATAAAGAGGCAAGCATTGAGATACAGGTAATGAGATCTGAAAAATCTTAGCAATGGGTGAATGTTACTTCTAAGTAGTTATTATCAAGTTTCTTTTTAATTAATGTTTATGGGCCAAATAATACCCTTGAAATGAGAAGATTGTGGGGAGAAATTTCAGAGGTGTTGACTTTAAATGGAGATAGATTGTTCCTTTTAGGCGGTGACTTAAATGCAATCCTTTGACCAGTAGATAAGCAAGGTGGTCTTGGTTGGTTAAACCAAAAACATAGAGATTTCAGTGATCTTGTGAATAACAATGGTTTGTTTGAAGTTCATTTTAAAAGTGGTGCTTTCACCTGGGGGTAAACCCACAAAAGTGGTTTACAATTTGAATGAGGAAGGAAAACTTGTAAAAAATGACCCCATGACAAAAAAATTCATTCTAAGGGTTCGATTGAACTCATTGGTTCAAGCAAACCCATTTAATAAATTCACGGATTAAAAAAAATGAAAACCCCTTTTGGGAAGGGGGTTTGAATGAGCCCTAGTTCACTCAAACCCTTGGGGGTTCGCTAGAACCCCCTTGGTTCCTATGAACCCCCTTTTTCCCTAAGTTTTTACCTTGTTAAAAAACTTAAATTTTTGCTTAGGCTAGAAATTAGGATGAAATGGAGGAACATTCATAAACCAATTGGAATCAAATAGTCCTCGGCAGATCTATCCAATGAATATAATTTTAATATGTTTTGGTTTTATTATGTATTTATTTTTTTAGTTTTATTAAACATAGGTTTTCATTAAAAATAGAGGTCTTTTTTTTATGCATTGGAAAAATAGAAGATTATCATTTTATTTTTTGAAAAATATAAAAGTGCACTAGATATTGAATTCCTTGATCCAACAAAATAAAAAAATTGAATTTCAATATAGCTAAAAAAAAATTACCACGTTATCTGATCTCACACTATGTGAATTGTAATTGGTTTGACTTAAAGCTTGATTAAAGAAAAATATTCAATAAAAACTATCTAACCAAGTGGCTTGAGATATCAAAGTTACAAATCTAAATTTAAAATAATTAGAATTTTATCCTTCATGGAAAAAAATTTATGTGTTATATGGTATTCGTCACTTTTTAAAATGTTGTTTTCTAAAAAAAAACCAATTTTGTGGGAGATGGAAAAATAAGTAATATGATTCGAAAAATTTTGAATTTTTATTTTTTAGAATCTATAGACAAAACGTGATGAGACTCTAGTTTGCATCATCTTCAAATTCCTCACAGTTTAGCTGCTATAGGTGCACTAAATGTGAAGATTTAGTTAAAAAACACAATTTCAGTGTCTAGTTTGGCCAAAAATTTAAACCACTATTGTGGGATCACCCCTGAAAAATAAGGAAGCGGGGTTTCTAAACATTGTAGAAAGACTAGAAAGATTCTTCATTGCTAGGAATTAGGAAGACTTCTAGTGGATGTTGCAAGCTAACATCCTCCCTATCACAAGATCAAATCATTATCCGATTAGTGTGAGAATTTTGGAGGATGATGTGCTAGATAGATGTCCATTTAAATTTGAAAAAATGTGGTTTCATGAGGATGGATTCTTGGAGTTAGTAGATGGATGGTGGAAAAATGTGCCACAACAGCATGGAAACAAAGCTTATATTTTTTTCAAAAAATTGTAATTTGTTAAGGAATGGTTAAATAAATAGAATTGAGAAGCATTTAAAAATATCTTCTTAGAAAAGCTTAGAGTTGAAAAATATTTGGGGGAGTTGCATTCAAAAGACATTGAACGTGGAATGAGTGAGGATGACTTTCAATCAGAAAAAGAGCTTAACAAGTAGTATGCAGAGCTTTTGGCGAGAGAAGAAATTTACAAGAGGCAGAAGTCTGGGGAGACATGGCTTAAGGATGGGGATCGCAACACAAATTTTTTTCATAATGTGGTCAAAGTTTGGAGATCTTCCAATAAAATATTTTCTATTCAAGACAAGCATGGTAATATGCTCATGAACAAGGAATACATTAACAAAGAATGTGTGCAATTCTTTTTAGAAGCTTTCTGAAACAGTCAAATTGACATCTCACAAGAGAATGAAGTGTTGGAAGCTATTCCCAAATGTGTGAGAGAAGTACAAATGCAATGCTTTCAAAGGAAGTAACTTTGGATGAAGTTAAAATAGCTCTTTTTAGCCTAGGTGGAGACAAAGCTCCTAGTCTTGATGGCTTTCTGGCATTTTTTTTCAAAAACTGTGGGATATTGTGGCCACATATCTATGGGAGGTGGTGGAAGAGTCAAGAGTGGGGGGTTTTGTTCTAAAAGATTTCAACAATACCTTCATTGCTATAGTCCCTAAGAAAGAGGAATTGTTATCATTTAATGGTTTTTGACCCATTGCACTGTGTAACACTATTTACAAGGTCAACTCAAAGGTGATGGCTAATATATTAAAGAATGTTCTTTATACAGTGATCTCTATAGAACAAAGTGGCTTCTCACCAAATTGTTTGATTTATGAAGGTATAATTATTGCTCATGAGGTGATACATTCCATACAGTTAGTTCAAACAGAAAGAATGTTGTTCAAGCTAGACATTAGGAAAGCATATGATGAGGTAAATAGAAGTTTTCTTGTAAAAGTGCTTAATAAATTTGGATTTTGTGAGGCATGGGTGAAATGGGTTGAAGGTTGTATAAATACCTCACATTTTTCGATTCTTCTAAATGGTAGTCCACAGGGTTTTTTTGAATTTGAAAAGGGTGTAAGATAAGGAGATCCAATTTCTCCTTTCTTATTCATAATAATGGTGGAAGCTCTAGGAAGATTGATTTCCAAAAAAAGGGAAGATGGGACTGGAAGGGTATAAAAGTTGCAAAAGGCATAGATCCTCTATCCCATCTATAGTTTGTTGATGATACCCTTTTGATGGGTGAAGCTTCATTTAGGAAATCTAGGGTAATGAAAGGAATTCTGGAAAAATATAGAAAAGCTTTTGGGCAATGTATTAATTAGAGAAAATCTGAGATTTTCTTTTCCAACACTTGCTGCCAAAAGCAAATAGAAATATTTTCGATTTTGGGAATGAAAATGGGATCTCTACCTAGTAAATATCTAGGCATTCCACTATTTGGAGAAGCAAGAAAGTCAGCTATATGGAAGGAGTTGATAGAGTGTTGTCTGAAGCACATGGACAGATGGAAAAGCAAGTGGTTGACTTCAGCTGGAAGGATTCTGATGTTAAAATTTGTTATTTCAGCCATCCCAATTTTCTCAATGATGTGCCTAAAAGTACCCAAAAAAAATATTAGAGTGGTTGGATAGAGAATTCAAGAAAGTTTTTCTAGAATGGAGTTAATGAACAAGATAAAATCCCTCTCCTCACATGGGAGAACATTTGTATGGCGAAAGAAAAAAGGGGGTGCAGAGCTACGAGACTAGAGTGTTATGAATGAGGCATTGGGAGAAAAATTAGTGTGGGACATTTACTCTCAACCCTCCCAATTATGGGTGAGGATTTTAAAGGCCAAATATTTAGACTCAATGGAAGATTGCAAAATTTTCACTATGCGTAACTCCCCTATTGGTTCAACTATTTGGAATTTTATTGTCTCCTGTCATCAGGTCATAATTGACCACATAGTTGGTAGATTGGGAATGGCTTGAAGGATAACTTTTGGGAAGATTCGTGGGAGGGATTACCTACACTAAAAGAGAGAGAGGATCTTCATGACCTAAGAATTTTGTTCACATAACACTAGGGTGAAAAGGTAAGTGATTACCTGGAATTTAGGGAAGATGTTCTGGGGCAGTGAATGGGGATGGAAATCTTTACAAAATGCAAGGCTACCAAATAATCAGTGGGATTTAATGCAAGATATCTTCAAGTCTAGGAAGATTTTGAGATCTAATAAGGAAGATAAAGTGGTTTTGTGTGGAGCAGTGGATGAGAAGTATTCGGTAAAACTAGGTTACTGGTTTTTAGATATAGAGGTAGGGGGTGAAAACTAGCTGACCAGTTTATGGTGGGGCAAAGAATGCTTACCCAAGGCAGGGAACTTTACGTGGTTGGCAATTAGAGGGTGTATTTTGACAAGTGAAAGAAGAAAATAATTAGGTTTTAGTGGGCCGACCAAGTGTGTGATGTGTGGGGAGGCGAAGGAGATAAGGGATCATTTGTTGCTACACAGGGTGATCCCATAATAGTGGTTTACAAATTTTGGCCAAACTGGACACTGAAATAATTTGTTTTAACTAAATCTTCACTTTCGGGCACCTATAGCAGCTAAAACGTGAGGAATTTGAAGATAATGAAAACTAGAGTTTCGTGACATTTTGTCTATAGATTCTAAATATATTTTTTTCAAAAATTTTGGAATTAGATTGCACTTCTTTTTCCATCTCCCTTGAAAACTATTTTTTTTCATAAAACAACATTTTTAAAAAGTGACACTCATCGTATAATGCATTACTTTTCCATGAAGGATAAAATTCTAATTCTTTCAAATTTAGATTTGTAACTCTGATATCTAGTGCTTCCGGGTTGTTAGATAGTTTTATTGAATATTTTTTCTTTAATCAAGTTTCAAAATCAAACCAATTACAATTTAGACATAGCCGACTGTATAATGTGTAACTTTTTTTCTATGTACCAAAATTCATTTTTTTTTTTTGTTGGATCAAGGACTTCAATGTTTGGTGCACTTATATTTTTCAATTTTTTTTTGATAATCTACTATTTTTTGACATGTGCAAAATAGAGAGCTTGATTTTTGGTGAAAAACCTACATTCACAAGAAATAAAAAATAAATATAATAATAAATTAAATTATTTAAATTATACTTTTTGGGAAGCATATAATAAGGACTACATACTTACAAAAAATAAATGTTAAATGAATTCATTTGATTCCCCAAAAGGTAGATCAAAAGTGGTTTTATCGACATTTTGATAGGTGTAAAGAATATTATGTTATAGGTATGGTTTAAAACTAGCAAGGTTCTATCAAGGGGTTTTGATCTAAGGTAGTTTTATCAAACCCTCTTCAATTGGAATGCTTTAAATGGAAATTTTTAAGGCTTAAATCATTATATTTTCTAAAAATATGTGATTTCAGCAAAAATTAGAATCTCCCAGAAATTGTAAACCAACTTTGTGGGATCACCCCACTGCAAAATGGATTCATCTTGTTGGGAAATGATAAGAAGATCCCTAGGATGGCAAGGCCCCACTTCGGAAGCTCTAAAGAAATTCTTTGAGGGATGGTCATTGGCAACAAAAAAGTCAACTTTTTCTTGCATTTGGAAGATCATCCCATCTATTGTTGTGTGAGAAGTTTGGAAAGAAAGGAATAGGAGAAGTTTTTTAGACAAGGAAGATTCACTTGAAAGGTTATAGTGGAGAATCAATCATGCGATAGAGGAAGTGGATGGAGTGGCGGCATCCAAATTTTTTAATTTAGGAGTTCCTTTCACTTTGGGAGATAAACACTTCCAAGTGCAATGGCCAGGGATCTGCCTTCGGCCTGTTAAGGGGCCTAGTTGGGCTAAACCAACTGAAAATTTTACAATGGTGGTTAGATGGGAAAAGCCAAGGGAAGGTTGGTGGAAGTTGATGTTGATGGAGCATCAAAATGGAATCATGGACCATCAGGTGCAGGATTCATCATCTGAGACTAGGAAGGGAATGTAGTAGCTCTAGGAGCGAAGAAGTTGTTGGAGGGCACGAATAACATAGCTGAAGCTTTAGTAGCATTGTTAGCATTTAAACTTGGAAAGAAATTGGGAGCATCAAGAATACACTTAGAAGGTGATTCACTTATCATTGTACAAGCAATAATGAAAGGAGAAATAGGAGCATGGCACATTCAGAATACAATTGCAAAAATCATAGAAGAATTAAACACATGTGATGATTTTGTTGTTAGCCACATAAAGAGAGAAGGCAACTCAAAGGCTGACATTTTTTCAAATTGGGCCATTACTTTTAGAGAGATTGATGAACTAGGAATTCAAGATTTGAGAAATATTATTATAATGGATTAAGTTAGGAAGTTGGAAAGGACGATGCATTTATGAAGTCATGATCATGAGCAGGTTGAAGCAAGTGGACATGACTGGAGGAACAATGAGGATGGGAGCGGTGGCACCCTTAGTAAGTGGAGCAATTAAGATTGGTATGTGCAGAGGTAAGAGTTTTACCACAACTTAGCCCTTAATTAATGAAGATAATTATAGAGTATGGTGTGGTGAAGAAGGCATATAGAAAAAGTGGTGGTGGAGGCGAAGTAGCTGCAATGATTTTCAAATGGAGGCTAACTTCATGCTTCATTTGAGGAGGCAATTAAACCCATTTTATGGCAATGATTCTAATCAAAGATTCAATGGGGATGTTCTTATTCACAGATGAGAGGTTGGTGCAAAGCGTGAGGATGATTTTAGGGAAATCATTTGGAAACCTAAGGCATAGATACAAGACTAACATGGAGGTATACTCTTTGATCATAGCATGGGGTCTGTACTTAGGAGAATCAACAAGCACGGTGAGATAAGTGATGGAGGCAATTTTGGACATAGATTTCTTGGAAGGTTTAGAATCAGTACTTGAATTGTTAGTTCCAGGTGAAGGCTTGGACATTCGGGAAGGCTTTGAAAATGTGGAACTAGAAGGGGCAGAAGGATGTGTCCCTTTCATGCATTGGTCAGAGAATGGAATTAAAAACCATTACAAGGAAGAAGCAAGGCTAGGTTGGAAAGCACTACAACTCTTTATAGAGTTGATGAAAGTGGAAGCCATCATTGCAGAGGTGAAAACACAAGCAAAAGAGGAGATAGAATGCATGAAAGCACAGGAAAAAGTGGAGGCAGGGAATAGGGGAGCTAAAGGAAAGAAGGAAAGGAAGTAGAAGATAGAAGCAAAAAGAAGAGTTGGTTATGAAATGGGTAGTAGTAGTTAAAGTTGTAGTTTTGTAGGCTATTTGCAAAATTAGCATATGAATAGTAGTATTTTTTGGTTTTTTGGGGGTTGAACACTGTTAAAACTGTTTTGTGCTATTAGTAGGAAGGGTGAAGACTGTTTGAAAATCTTGGTCTAGTATGTAAGGTAGTTACAGATAGTTGTGGAACTAGTATTAGTTGGGTACGGTTCCTTTTTCTGTTATGTTGCATGTTAAGATGCTTTTTTGATAGACTGTGGTAGATGGTGAAGTTTTTTTTATGGTTTATGCTTATGCAATACAAAATCCTATTACCGATCAAAAAAAAATATAGCACCCTTGCATTAACATTAAAAAAGTGAGTAATGGCGGAAAAATCATTTTTTGACCTATAAATTGCAAATAAAGAGCAATATATATTAGGATACATTTGATTGTGCATATAATAAAAACTAAACAAAAATTTTGAAATGAGTGATTGAGAAATTAGTTCAATGGAAATAGCCTTTTTTGTTTTAATTTATCAAAGTTTGAATATATATGTATATATGTAAAATTAAGGAATGAAATAAAAATGAAAAAGTAAGACAAGGAGGAAAAGTATGTTAAAAGTAAATTTAGTTGAATGGTTTGTTTAGTAATACTGAAAAAAATCACAATTTCAATATCTATTAATATTTGATTGGTGTTAGAAATTACATTTTTAATATCAATATATGCTTATGATTATTAAATGGAACATTTAGGAGTAATAAATGGAGATAGTGTTTATTTTTAACAAAGTATGCAATGAACATAATTGTATAAGATGAAGGAACAAACCTAGAATTCTTTTAACTATTATTGCTTGTTCAAGAGTTTGCATTTAATAATGTCAATAAGGGCTTCTCCTCTTTCTTTCGCCAAGAAAAATATGAGTTTTGTTGCATGCATGCATATCTTTGAAATGTGAAGACTAGTTTTTTGTCTAGGCTTGCAAGTTTACGCACTCTTGAAACAAGTAAGGTTTTTTTTTTCTAATTTATAAGAAATACATAGACAATAACAAGTTAGGAAATTATGTTATACTATTTTGTTGCAATTTTTTTTGCTAATTATTAAAACACATGCATACATTTGTAAAAATGTAAACTAAAAAAACATTTTCACCCATAATTAGGGTTTATTTTGTATTTTTCTAATAAAGATAGTAAAAAAATATTTGTATTGTGTTGGATCATTGTGTTTGAAAATGAATAGTTATGGAAAAACAACTAAGGTCTAAAAAGGAACTTTATTTTATAAGAAAAAAATATACAATAACAAGTTAGGAAATTATGGTATACTTTTTTTGTGTTTTTGCAAGTATAACATCATAACATTAAATTTAAAGGATGTGCAATTTTCAATTGCAAGGGAAAATTCTTTAAAAAGAGGAATTTTTATTTATAGTAGAAAAAAAATACATGGATATGTATATGCAAGTTACATAGCTTCAAGGTAGAAGCCTCTCTAGTCACCTAAGATTATAGACATAGGTAGGTGTATATCAATCACATAGTATGAAGTTTAAGTAAGTAGTCACATATTTTGTACATGGATATGTATATGCAAGTTTCATAGCATCAAAATATAGGCCTCTCTAGTGACCTAAGAGTATACACATAGATAGGTGTAGAAGGGTTACATAATAAGAAGTTTAAGTGATCACATATCTTGCAAGTACATTTCATATGTATGGCTTATAGAGGGTGTTCCTTCATTTTATAGTGGTGATCATAATACAGTTCCCTAAGGAAGTGTACAAGCCCTCAAATTTAGTACAACTATTTTGGAATGATGACAATGTCTCTTGAAACTTGTCAATATCAAAATCTTCCACAAGAGGTGTTGTTTGGCATACAAGTTTGAATTTTTGTACAATGTCATACCAACTATTTTTGACAGTTGTAGCAAGATTTTCAATGTCAATTCCAAGGCTTTTTGGTTTATTGACAGATGAACAGGATTCTACTACCATGTCTTTTGTGTGCACAGGGATGAAGGGGCTTTGCTTACTTTTCGATGTATCTCCACTAGACAGGTGAATGATATCATGCATATAAGTATGTTTAGTCATTTCCTAACATGAGTTAATTAAAATATTGTATAATTAGCAAATAAGGAAATAGATATGGTAAGGGAACCATAATTTATTTACTTCAATGAAACATAAGGAAATGTCAATGCATGCTTGTGAAATAGTAATCACACAAATAAAAGGTATTCATATAATAGGGATAGAAAAATAATTAATAAGTAATATGCCAATATATATAAAGAGGATAAAATCTTCCATAAAATAATAATTTAATCATTTCAAATACAAATTTTTGAGATTTAAATATTTTCTTAGCATAATATACAATTACATAAAAAGAGTATGATCATTCAATTTAAAAACAAAGAAAAAAATAATTGTTGGATAGAAAACTTAATGTTCTCTTATAATACAAATAAAATAATTTTAATTTTTATGATTTTAAAGAATGATTAAATAATTGTATAGATAACATAAAAAAATATAAATTTACATTATATATTTTTTTAATAAATCTATTTAATTACTCTTCAAATAAAAACAAAATTAAACTAAAATATATAAATATACAATTTTCAGTAATCTAACATATTAATGAACTAAGATTCTGTTTAATTTTTTCTTTACTCCTTACATTAGAATTCTTTTATTGTTTGTAGTAATCTAAATTCTATATTATTTCATTATGTAGCATGTTGGATAATATTTCTGTTTTAGCTGAAAGGTTTCTCAAACCTTCCAAATACAATATAATTTTAGACATATTTGAAATTTTAAATAACACTGCATTTTTTTTTTGGGTTATATTGAAAGCATTAGTTCTTATGAAGATTTAAAAGATAAAAGAAATGTGTAAGAAAAATAATAAAATCAATCACACTTAAAAATATTTTAAAAGATGAAATTTAAAGTCACATTCAGATAGACTATGAAATGATAATGCTTGTAATAGATTATTTATTAAGGAGAATATCTGATATTCAACTCAATTTAGATGGATCTTAGTAAGGGATGATGTGGTTCATTTGTTTTGATTCCTAAATTTACCAGCCACCAATTCATTGAACTAAACTTGAGAAAAGAAAAAGATCATTGACGACTTCTAATCCTCAGACTGTGACTTCCGAGGGCTAAAAAAATTGTCCATGTATTTTGGGTACCTATCATAGTGATCTAAGTGGAGGAAACACAAATGAAGAAAATAGACCACACAACCCTATGAATTTCTTGTAGTCTTAGACTCTGATTTTAATCAATTTAAACTTGGAAAGGAAAAATGAAATAGCATAGAAAGAGGAGTTGAAAATAGAAGTGGAAGTCACGATTGAAAGCCATCCATAAGTAGCAGTTTACATTGGTCAATGTAGTTTCATCAGTTGCAGAGGAAGCAAGCAGCTCGATGGTTACATATCAGCGCCAGTCCCGACAACAACATCTGAATCAGCAGTTGGAGAGGGAGCCATAGCAGGGGAAGTAGCATAGAAAGTAAGGGTAGTGGCACCAGTTGATTCCGAACTGCCTGAACCTCGTTGACCCAAACACAACTACAGTTCAAAAGTGAGATTGAGATCTATGTCCACATCACCCAAGTTGCACAACAGTCGCCACCTGGAATTTGGCAGTGCCTGAACGGAGGTGTTGGGCACACCCTATCCTTCACTTCATCCATCCTCCTCCATCGCCTCAGACTTCCTCCTTGTAATAAAATGTACTACAATATTGCTTATGGTGTTCTACTCTTACAACTATCTATGAATAATTCATAGATATCTCCTAATTTGCATATTGTTAAGAATAAATTCTTTGTAATAGTTCCTCCTTTGTAATAATTCTTCAATATAGCTCTCCTTGTAGGAGATGATTAAGCTCATTCTAGTTCATCCTTAGAGCTATAAGATCTCTCAATATTCTCATCATTTTTTTCTTTTTTGTTAAGGCTTCCTTGGTCTTTCTCACAGTGAATTATTGGCAGTGAATTTTTCGTGGGTGAAATGCTGGCGGTGAATTTTACTTGGCGGTGAATTTGTCATGATGGTAAATTTTCCCACATGAATTTAAAATTTATCAAAATTTTAAATCAACAATAAAAATAAAACAAAATGTATTGAAAATCTGATATTTATATATGTTACAAAATATTAATTTTATTATAATTTTGAAAAATCTTTTATATATTTAATATCTTATTTTAAATTTAGTATTTATTTTCCAAAATATCAGTTTTATAAAAAATTCTTATAAAAAGGAAGGTTGGATCAGTTAAGGGAAAAAAGATAAATCTGTTAGGCCTTCTTTCAACATGACTCTCGCTCCCACAAGAAAAGTGTAAAATGTAAATCTTGAATGGTCTTGTTTTGGAGCTGGTCTTTTTTGCAGGCTGCTTGCTTTCTTTTCTACAACCTTGCTCTTTTTGTTAAAGGGTTCCGGGTCCCTTCAAAATCTGTTTTACCTTTATCAAAAACAAATTCTCATAAAGAAAATTTCTCACATTTTTAACTAGAGTAAGAAAATTCTCACATCTTTTCTTAAACTATTGTTACCATTTTAATGTCTTTTTAATCTAAATGTGTGCTTAGGACCTTAGAAAAATGTATTTATTTCTTATGAAAAATTCTTCTTGCTTAGCTTGTAAATAAAAATAACTGATATCAAGAAATGACATTAGGAATTGATATAAATTGGACTTATTATTTAGCCATGTTAAAAAAACAAAATAGTAAGAAAAATTGCCCAGTCAAATGTTTGTCTCCCTAAAACTATATTATTCTAAAGAGTACAACCTTCCCATAATCTCTAAACTTCATCCCTTATATGAAAATCAACTAAATTTAATGAATAGTGCCTCAACCATCAGCAGTAGCACCTAAGAAATATGGGTTTTAATTTGATTTGAAGGGAGATTTTGAGGATTGTGATTAAATAAATAAATAGATTATCATCATTAAAGTCATGTCAAAATCCAAGTCTCATGGATGGGATGCGCAACCATTCAGTCAACATAACTTTGCATTGTCTAATTAGTTTCTAAAACTAGATGCTACCTTTCTAGTCCTACTTAATAATGAACTTTATCACACTTCAATCCCTTCATTAGCAACCTGTGTGTATGCAATAGAAATTATGGTCTGCTAATGTGTATCTTTTCTCAAAATTACTAGCTATAACTTTTGACGGTTTTAGACGTTGTTGTTGTTCACTTTGCCCAGTGTTAAGTGATCACATGGAATCTCCATTTCAAGCAGGTGGATGTCCAGCCCAGCCTCATAGGTGCTCTTGCTCATTGAAGGGATGTGGTGAAAGGTGGCTACAAAACTGATGGTAAACCCTAGGCGGCCAATTTTTGTGCTAGCTGTATGAAAGGGATGAGGTGAACATGCCCCAACGATGAAAACATCATCACAACACACATTTCTTCTTCGTTTGCTCATTTTTTCTCTCCCCTCTTCACTTTTCACTACCAATGAACTATTTGTTTCCTCATCACTAAGTTAGTGGAAAGCTTGATTAATCCAAACTTCCAATCCATGACGTTTTGCTTACATTCGGATGATCCATAATTACTCACCTTCTATTGCCTTCATATAAAGTGAAATGAAATCTACATTTACTAAGAATGAAATGTATTTGTTATTGTTCGTTTGATTGTAGATTTTGTTGCTGATTTCATTTCAAATCTAGAAGAGTTGGTGTCAAAGCGATCTATTAGGGAATGAATTATTGGGTTAGTGCTCCCAGATTTTGTAGCACAAACAGTAGCAAGGGATGAAATTCAAGAGGTGTATGAGCAGGCCCATAAAACCCACACCTGACTAAAATGTTCTCCTCCAGCAGGCACGCAGTCTGCATTATCCGTGATTTGTTGCCTTATTCTACACTGCCATGTATATCAGATAGGGGGAAGAGGGGCCCAGCCCATAGTGGGCGAGGGCTCCAATGGTGAGGATAAGTAGTCCTCAGTGGGCCCCATAGTGGAGCATCTTAATATCTAATTGCAAAACACTTTTTATCCATAAAGTACACAAACTGACAAATCATGTGATGCCACATCGGCGCACCAATAAAACATGACTTAGTGCACCACTATCGGTCTCACTTTTTTTTTCAGCCTTTTTTAATACCTTAACAAAAAGCATGTTGATGTGGCATCATATTTGATGATGTGACCCTAAAATTAAATTTTTTAAGTAGGTGGGTCTTACAAAATTGGGGCTGATTTGAAATTCCATGTAGGATTGTGAGAAACACAAAGTTAGGGTACTCCACTATAGGCCCCTCTCCCCTAATCATGCATATGAAGCGCTTGGTTCTAGGTAAATATCTCTCTTTATTTTACTATTTTATAAAGTATTTTCTTTTGTTTGCATCATCGTTAAGCATCTACTTTCTCTTTTGGAGTATAATGAGGGTGCTCCACTATAAGGCCCCTCTCCCCTAATCATGCATATGAAACGCTTGGTTCTAGGTAAATATCTCTCTTTATTTTACTATTTTATAAAGTATTTTCTTTTGTTTGCATCATCGTTAAGCATCTACTTTCTCTTTTGGAGTATATAACACTCATCTATTGCAGATTTGTTATGGTGACTGCCTAGGTTCCTATTTTAGTGGGTGGTTTTATTTTTAAATGGGGTTCTAGGGATGCTTACAGATAGTATATTGGGTTAGCAATCTTAATTGCAACTTAAGTTCATTGATCTGGACACCAGTTAAGTAATTAAGCTATTTTTTTGATGAAAAAAATGGTTACATAGATTTTCATAGATACATAACAATGAAAGGATGAAAAGTAGAAGCAAACTTGGTTGAAAACTAAGTGCAACAGCACCTGCCAAGTCTAGATTAAAATTTTGTTGATCTTTGTGAGTTCAGAGCTAATAATTATTGCAAAAAATATCTCATACGACCTAGTATAAATAAGGAAGTTGGGTGAGATTGCAACTAAGATATTTGTTTGGTGAGTAGGTAGGATGCAGCCTCTGCAGACAAGGAGTATTTATTGATAGTCAAGTTGTGTGCTGCTAGAAATAATGAAGATATATGCTTAAATTGAATTTAAGGGCTCATTAATAGTTGCCAAATCTTATACATTGTAGAGCTATCATAGTGATAGAAAACTACTATCTGAGTGGGCCAATTGGGATTACCACAATCATCTTACATTGCTTGGTAGACAATTTAAGCCGTCGATGGACAAAGAACTTTGACCAATCTCATAGAACACTGCGACTAATTATTTTATCCATGTCTCTAAATTAAAATAAAAAGTTAAAAGATTAATATAATTTGTTATTTTAATTTAAAATTATTAAATATTTAAATGAAAAATTTCATTTTATTTTATTTTCTTTATTTAAGAATTATTTTTATATATTTTATTTATTTAAAAGTTATTTTATTTTCTTTTAGAATTATTTTCTTTGTATTTGTTCAAAATTTTTTTATTTTATTTAAATATTTATTTTTAATTGGTAAATTTGATCTAAGGAGGCCATAGACATATATTAGAACATTCTAACATCCAAACATAGTTAAGGCAACTCAATTAATGGAGGGAAGAGAGAAAAGCAAGAGCATAGATTTGCAATAATGGATGCAAGTCAATATGGCCAATATGCAATACTCAAGATTGCAATGGTATTGGATTAATTGGATGTATATAAGATGCCTTGCTTATAAAGGCAAGAATATGAGATGGGATTAGACAAGATCTTGAAATGTGTCTTAATCTTGTATAATTAGATAACTACCCCAACATTATTAAATGACCTAGGACACAAGAATTAAATAAAAGTTAAATAGATAAGATACGATAAGATCTTATCTAGATAAATAACACTTCTAGAAAAAACACCTAGGACCTAAGCAGACTTAACATGTACATAAGACCTATTAGACAAAGTTAAATAGGTAAAACACCTATTATAGGTCAACACCCCCCCAAGTGCAACTCAAAGAGTAGCTTTTATGCAAATGATGTACAGATGGGTCCCAAAAACTAAGTCATATTAGGTACTCATGTACATATGCAATCTCTCACAAATGGAGAAAAGGAGAAAACCCAGTGGGATGAAAAACCTCCCCAAAAGAGAGATAAAAACAAGATGCTCTCAATGATGAATGAGAAGCAAAAAAATCATATGTAAGGAAAAAGAATCCCCATAAAAGAGAAGAGAGAACATGCATCCCCTCCCCCCTCAATGTTGAGTGTCTTGCAATGATGGTAGAAGCTCGACATTAAATGCTAAAGATTATCCAATATCATCGAACAACATTCCTCCCCTTACGAAGAAACAAAACCAAGATGATATGCAAGACATCTTCCCATTCTTGAAAGGAAGATGTGGGAAAAAGGATATGCGACCTCTTTGAATTACGTTCCAATGTCTCCATGTCAATGTTGAAAGATAACACACTCCAAACATGCATTTGGGCCACATTGATGAAGATGACAATCCAAAATATAAAAGAGATGAATATAGGACACAATCCAAAGAAAAGGATGCATCCTTTGAAGACAAAGAAGCCTCCTCCAAATATTGTCCAAAAGTATCCACACTCATGTCAAACTGTGAAGAATGATTGTGTAGAAACAGTCATCTAGGATGTGGTGCCAAAATTTTGATGCTTGTGCATTGAAGTTGGGTTTTGTTAGAAGTGGGGAGGATCATTTTGTTTACATTAAGGCTATTGATGATCATATACTAATCATTATCTTGTATGTTGATGACATGTTGTTTGTGGGTAATAGCAAGGTGATGATTAGGAGCTTAAGAATCAACTTTTTGGAACATTTGATATATGAAGGATTTGGGGTTGTAAAATATATCCTTTGGATGGAATCAATAAAGATAGAGTTCACAAAGCTTTGGTTAATTGAGGAGTAGAGTATGTTGATACCATTTTGTAGAGGTTTAATATGCATGACTATAAACTAGTAAATATTCCATTTTTGGTTGGTACTAAGTTGAGCTTAGATACATGTCCTAATTATGATGATTTTGAGGATATGTCTAAGGTTTCTTATGCTAGTGTCATTAGTAGTTTAATGTATGTAATTGTTTGCACTAGACCAGATATAGCCCAAGCAATGGAAGTTTTGAGGAGGTTTGTGTCTAACCCTAGTTGAGAGAATTAAACTTTTGTTAATAGGGTGTTTAGATATTTGTGTGGTACTTTAGATTACTATTTGGTTTATCCTAGTGCTGATGATATGGTTAATTCATTAGACATATAGGGTTTTGTTGATTCACAGATTGGGTAGGTGGCCCGACAATTGAAGGTCTATTAATGGCTATGTTTCTACTATTTTTGGAAGTGTAATGAGTTGGAGTTGGTTGAGTAAAAGACAACCTATAGTTGCTTTGTCTACCACTGAAGCAGAGTATATGGCTACTACACATGCCTCTAAGGAGGCAGTTTGGTTACAAAGACTTGGTAATGGTATTGGTTTTGATTGCAGGATAGTGAGGATCGGATGTGATAGTCAGAGTGCCATATGTTTGGCTAAAAATCCTATGTATCATGCTCATAATAAGCATGTTGATGTTCAGTATCACTTTGTGCAAGAAATGGTTGAGAATGGTAAGGTCTTGATTGATGAGTTGACACTTTGGATATTTTGCAGATTCTCTCCTTAAAACCAATGACCACCAGATAGGTTCTATTGGTGTAGGAAGGCCCTTGGTTAAGAAATTATAATTGTTATCCTAAGTTGATAATTGTGTCTCCACGTTCTTTGGAAAGTGTTCTAGAGGACATGACGGACAAAATATTTATTATTTATTTATTAAAGAGGTGGACCCTCTACGGTGATGGTTATAGTGCATCCCAAGAGAATATTCCCTTTGGGCATCCAACTTCTAGGTGGGGACCATCTTGCAATGCATGTTCTTGCATGTTATTTGCATGTTTTGCATGGTGGGCACCCAAGTTTGCATGTTGGTGCATGTTCTTGCATGAAGCTGTTTGAGCCATCAAAGAGTTATGGAGCACTTGGTGTTGACTAATTTTGATTAGCTATGGGTTAGGTGCCCATGTGAAGGCCATGTGAACATTTAATAATTTTTACCATGTTTTTGGCTTGTCCACTAAGGGGGGTATGGTTTTCCAGGTGGTTTTGCTTACATTGTTTCAGGATACCATTTGTGGTATTCTCTCCCACAAACTTCTATATATTGGAATATTGAGATGGTGTTTTGTAGAGTTTGTTTGCAGGTTGTCGGAGTAACAAAGTGCTGCCAAAATTTAGAGAGGAGTGTTGAATTGGTGTATCTCATTTAAATATTTACAAACATTGGATCTCTTTGGGTGTGGAGTTTTTTCCCGCAAGGGTTTCTCCATGTATGTCTTGTGTCCCTTATATTTTTCAACTTGTGGCATTGTTGATTTTTATTTCATGTTTGGAATTGTTAATCATTTTATGGTAATCTTGGATACATAATTTCATATTTGCAAACACATTATTAAGTTCTATTGTTGCAAGTTTCACCTTGAATTTCCAACACCTTATAATGTTGCATCATGTCAACCCCCTAAGGTTGACAAAGGGAAGGTCCTATTTTGGGGGAGGAATCTGATAAGGAGGGTTTTATTCCAATAAATTCTAGTAACAATGGAAAAGGGAAGAAAAGAACCCTTAAAGACAAGTAGGATAATGGAGTCTTCAATAAATTTGATGTGTTGGATGACTTTGACTAGCAAGAGGTGAATCTAGATGGTTTGCATCTCAGTGCTGACAATGTTAGGATGGACCAAGGCTTATCTAGGGTGGTTGTTAATCAAGAATCTATCTAGGGAGAGTCTTTGGTTTCTCAAATAGATACAAATCTAAATCCAGTGGTTTCTTATGCCTTGGAGTCAGCTGAAAATAATGAAAGGGTTGATTGGTTGGCCTCGGTTGTGTTTTCTCCTCCATAAGAGAAGAGGGATCTAGATACAAGGAAAGGAAGTAAAGCCACCCCCTTTAGGATTTCAACAAAAGAACCTCAAGAAGAGGGCTCCAAAGAAACCTCCCAAAGTGGGGCAAAAGAAAGATCAGGATAAGATGAAATTGATGGGGGAGACTTTAGTGGAATCATGGTTTTTCAAGAGAATTCATTCTCACTTCTCCAATTCACAAAGATGATATTTTTTGTCTTGGAACATAAGGGGCTTGAATAGTGTCCCTAGACAAAAGGTTGTTCATGATTTGGTTAGAGGTCATTTTCCAAATATTATTTTTATCCAAAAGACTAAATTGTCAACAGAAAATATGTATAACATGACTTCTAAATTGTGGTGGCAAAGTCATTGTCAATATATTGGTCTGTAGGGTGATATTGGGGTGTTTCTTACTTATGGAACTCGATGAAGATTAGTCCTCAGTGGTGGCTCTCTAGTAGATTTTTTATCTCGATGATAGCTATAAGCTTGGAGTTTGGAGAGACTATCTTATTTTTTAATGTCTATGCCCCTAAAGACTTTCTTGGAAAAACCCATCTTTGGTCCCATATTCAATACATTCATTCCATATCGATCTTGTATCATTGGATCTTGGCTAGGGACTTTAATGCTATTACTAGTCTAGAAGAAAAGAAGGGGGGTGGAAAGGGTAGAGACTTTTGAACCATACTTTTCAAAGAGGATATTTATCCATGAATTTGGTGGACATAAATCCTAGTAATGGTTTATTTACCTGGATTAACATAAGGTGTGGTAAGGATTCTATCTTAGAGAGACTGGATAGATTTTGGTGTCTTGCTTTCGACTTCACAACAACTAGGCTTCTAGCTCTAACATTTTGGATTAGAGGGGTTCAAACCATTGACCTATCAAATTCTTAGCTTCCTTAATGGGGGCCATTAAGAATCCATCCTTATATTCCAACTTACGAGGTTGTGTGATCCTTCACTATATAAGATCTTATATGATAGATTGGTGGAGTAGAGGTAGACTAACCTATGGTATGGCTATGCACTCCTTTGTCAAAATATTATAATTTGTGAAGCCTCAACTCAATAATTGGAATAGGTAGTCTTTTGGCAATATCTTTATAGCTAAGGTGGCTGCACAATCCCAATTGGATGCTATCACCTATCAAATTAGAGATTATGGTCTTATAGAGGGTTCTCTTAAGGATGGAGTTGTTTTCTTGAAGGATCTTGAATAATGGGAACTACGTGAGGAGATATTTTGGAAATAAAAAGGCTCAAATTGAGTGGTTTCAAGAGGGTGATAGAAACACAATGCTCTTCTTTAATTCTATCAAGGCCAGACATCATGGGAATATGATCTCTTCTCTTATGTTGTCCCAAGGAGTTTAGTTAACTTCCCTTAGAGATATCTATAGGGAAGCTTCTTAGTATTACTTGGCTTTGTTCATAGAAGATTCACCCCTTGCAATTAAGGAAGAAAATTTTATAATTTTGGAGTGTATTCTAGATCATTAATGACTAGGGAAATGAATGAGATGATCAATAGAGCTATCTCTCTAAAGGAATTAGAGGGTGTTTTGTTTTAGATGAAGAAAGGGAAAGCCCCTCATCCTAATGGTTTCCCAATTGATTTTTTTTAGGAATTATGGGAGACTATAAAATTTGATTTATTAGAGGTACTACAAGAGTGAAGAACAAATAGATGTTGAGAGCAATGAATTCTACATTTCTTGTTCTTATTCCCAAAAGTGAAGGGGTTAACTCGTTGAACTTGTTCAGACCCATAGCTCTATGTAATGTGTATAATATTATCTCTAAATTGATTGCGAAGAGGCTTAAACTATGGATTAACAAGATCATCTCTGGAGAGCATAGCAAATGTGTGGCATGTAGGAAAATTTTGGATGGGGTTATCATTATTATTGAGACAATTCATTCTATGTCTACCTCAAAGGAGAAGGTGATGTTTATCAAATTGTACATGGATAAATCTTATGATCCTGGATCAAATGGTCATTTATTCATAAAGTTCTCATAATCTTTGAGTTGAGAGTAGATTGGGTAAATTAGGTGATGAGTTGTCGTACTTCTACCTCCTACTATCTGCTTGTCAATAGTGAGCCCTCAAATTTGTTTGGTTCCTTTCACAATCTTTTTCAAGGAGACCCAATGTCACCCTATTTTTTTATCTTATTGGTGGAGGGGAGCTATGAAGAGTTATTAAGCATCATGTGAGTCAAGGTTGTATTCAAGGTTGGTGTTGGGGAAATGACCTACCCCCTAGTCTCATTTGCAATTTTTAGATCATACTACGTTGATAGGAGTTTCCAAAATAAGAGAGGCAACTAACATCAAACATATGTTGGATAGATATCTTACGACCTTAGGTCAACGAATCAATGAAGGAAAATCCTCCATATATTTCTTCAATAACCTACCTTTTATTCAACATTGGATTGCTTAGATTCTTAGATTTTAGATTGGAGCTCTCCTTATGATGTACCTTGGTATTCCCATTTTTGTTGGTTCCTTGCCTAGGGGAATTTGGAAAAATGTTTTGGATAAGTTTTGAGAGAGGGTCAATCATTGGACCTTCAAGTGGCTCTCCTTTGTTGGCCCAGAGTGCTTCTTTTGAAATCCATTTATAGATGATTGGTCCAGGTGGCTCCTATAAGTTTCATTAAGGAGTTGGATTCTCTAGCAAGACAATTAGATTATGGTCTGGTAACTTAGCTAAGTCAAAGTGGATTTTGGTAAACTAGGAGAGCATCTGTAGACCGAAGCAAGAAGGTGGTCTTGGGTTGCAACATGCTAGCCTCACCAGATAGGCCCTAGCTGCTAAACTGTATTGGAAGTGGTGCATTAATCAAGATCAAGCTTGGGCCAAGATCCTCACCTCCAAGTATCTAAGGGGGGTGGCAGTTGAAGATGTGCCTAGGATAAGCCTTTTAGGTAAAGTTTCTATGATTTGGGACACTCTTAAAAGGGGTGCCAATTTAATTAAGAAAGGATTATTTTAGATTTACAAACAGGGGATTTGAAACTCTATTTTGATATGAGTCTTGGGATGGCTTATCGCCAATCATGACCATATATCCACATTTATAGACCCTTTGTCATAGCTTTCTTGAGGCTTGGTGGTCTCGGGTTGAGGCATTCAAAATTTCCCAACACTTGGGGCACGTCGAGGTGTTTAGATGGAAGGAGCTTGGGGAGTGGCCATTGGGGGGTTCTAATGAGGATCGTGCAAAGTTAAAAATGATTCTAATAGGAAAAACTTCTAGTTCTATGAAGGGAAGAGATACCTTGGCTTAGAGTCCTAACCCTAAGGGGGTGTATTCAGTGGCATTTGGTTGTCAAGAATTGAATCCCCAAAATTATGGGGGGTGTGAAGTCACATGGTGGAAGGAGGTGTGGAACAAGTTTTCTTGGCCTAAATGCAACTTCTTTTATGTGATTGGTGGCTTGGAATAAGTGTCTCACTTGGGATAACCTCAAGAAGAGAGGCTAGTTTCAAGGGTTGTATATTTGTGTCCTATGTGGCAATAGTGAGGAGTTCTCTACTCACTTATTTTTACAATGTTCATTCTCTAGAGATGCCTGGCATATACGGTGTGGTGTCTTGAAGCAAGCTTTTGTTCATGCTTCATCTCTAGTTGAGTTTTGGAGGAGTTTGGGGCATCCTCCAACTAAGGCATTTTGTCTTCAAGTGGCTTGGAGTATTGATCCCTCATTCATCATCTAGCAATTATGGTTCGAAAGGAATCGTAGAATCTTCCAGGGAAGGAATATGGTGGTTCAACAACTTTGGAAAAGGACTATTGACATGATTCAATAAATGTTATGAATGCTAAATGTGATGTATCTTCTCTCGTGGAGCCTAGAGAAGAAGTGTTGATGAAGGGGTTAGGTTTGGGAGGTAATGTTCTCATGTCTTCATTAGAAAGGAGAAGTCGTCTTTCTAGAAAGAAAAATCAAAGAGATGTTAGATGGACTTCACCTCCCTTAGGTGTTTAAAGTTTAATATTTGAAATGAATAAAGTTGGTGTATTGGGGAGCTTTCTTTCATTCTAGAGTTTTGGACCTAAAAGGAGAAAGACCAATTTTCCAACCACTTCACTCAAGAAAAAACCTTTGAGATTTCAATGCAAAGGAGATTGAAATATGGCAAAGGGAAGGTTCTAGGGATTGAATAATGTCTAATGGAGGGGTTCACAACCAAGTATAAACTTGGAAAAGAAAATGTTTGAAAGCATAGTGTGATATACAAGCAAAAGCTAAATGACCTAAAAATGCAAGTAAAATATAACATAAAATTATGAAACTAGAAATGTGCACCTAGGAAACCAAAGGAGGAAAAATGGAGGTCTAGAATCTTGAAAATTCAGTTTTTAATGCTAACTAGG
>VDFB02051213.1:0-26917 GCA_007258455.2 Sequoia sempervirens
TATTTATATTTCTGGTTGTACAAGATCATGTATAAATTTGAATGTCCTTTACACTATATAGCTCATCAAATCTATTTATGTTAAACTTGAAATGTAAGTTATATACTAATCTATTTATGTTAAACTTGAAATGTAAGTTATATACTTTTATTTTAGATTATATCTGTAAAGATTTTTTTGGTTAACCTAATTACAATTATCATCCCTTGAATCTCCATTCATCTTGTAACATTTTTTAGTGCTCATTTATCATTGGACATCAAAGATTTAAGACATAATAATATAATATAGAATTTTATTTATTGTATGTTAATTGACATTTGATTCCTCAAAGTCAAACAAAGACAGTCCCTTAACCCACAACTATATGAAATGGCAAGCGCATTTCATATACACAAGTTAAAATGATAGTTTCAAAGATAATGCACTTTGCATAGTTAGCAATCAAATTCTAATTTTGGTCAATTTCAAGCTCCAAAGTCATAAAAATTATTTAGAAAAATCAAAAGCTAGAAAAATTGATATGTTCTTGGAAATGTATAGACTATTTTGCAAGCAAGAAGCCACCATTTATATTTTAAAATATATGCAATGCTATCCAATAACCATTCAACAATATATATAGATTTTTGAGATTTTTGAGTATTACTATTGACTAGCGCTCTTCTAGTGTTTATTTAGGACATGTATTAAACTAAAATAAATTTGCTTTAGATTTTTGTGTCTATGTACCCTTTATTTAGAGAGTCATAATCCAAGGTAAAAAGGCTATGGGATATTTACAAATAACTTTAACTACCTTCTCAAATTTAGAATTGTATCAACCCTCATCATGGAAAAACCTAAAAACATAATGTTAGTTTACTAAAAAATGACTATCAACTCTTCATCTACATTTAGCACAATTAAAAGATTCGGAGAGTTATAGAGTTAAAAAATAAGTCATCCATATTTCAAAATACATATATTTTATGTCAAAAAGATAACAAAAGAGTACAATGTTGGTTGTTTCACTCATAAGAATATTTGGTTCATATGAAATTATAAGAGATTAATTATTGTCAAGTGTAAAGGTTGGACACCATAAGAAGTGATATTGGGTTATGTATTTTATGTGAATTTGAATTAATAAATAGCTTGCAATCTTTCACACTAAACTAAAGGAGGTTGATAATTCATGGGTCCAATATCAATAAAGGCAAAAAATGTTCAAAATGTTTATCCATCAAATAAATTAATAATTAAAAAGGATACTTGCTCCTCAATTATAAAGCCTAATTTATACAGTAAAAGTATAAATTAATTTAAGTCACAATCAAAATAAACACAAACTTGACATATAAAACATCACTTGCGAAAGCCTATTAGTAGATTGCTTCTCATTTTCCTTACTCAAATTTCATAATATTTTTTAGCCTCACAAACAAGCTCTAAGAGTAAGCATAACCTTATAGTTCACCTTAAATGCAATTATATTTCACCTTGAAAAAGGTTTAGGTCGTCTTAAATTGATATTTATTTATACTATGCATTCCTTTAATAAAGTGGTTAGTCCGTTTGTGCAAATGATATAATGAATTTTTCAACTTTAAAAATTGTATCTCATGTTTGTATCTCATTTATGTTTATTTATGATAATTTTTATTTGATGTTATAAACTGTTGTTTTCTTATAAGGTATTTTTTTCCAATGGAGATAATTAGAGGTTTGTTTTAAGTCTATGGTCTATTCCTGTAAAACCAAAAGCTTAATGACATTTTAAAATGGGTGTGTGATTTCAAACATGGTTTTCACATGGTTTTGTGTTGGTTCAAATATACTTTATACATGATTTTATCCTAGTTGGACTTTATGAAATATGATATCTATCATTCTTTTGCTCAATGGATAAGTCATCGAAATAAAATATGACTTTATCATAGTCTTCACACATCATCAAGTGACCTAGGGGGTCAAATTGCTACTTCTAGTTGGTTAAAATTCCATAGAAAAGTTTAATTATGCACTTAAGGACATAGAAGGGTCTATTCTGACTATTATTAACATTTATACATGAATAAACTTATTTAATTATTTTTAGAATTATGATAACCTTCTCTCTAAGAGTGTCAAATAATTACAAGTCACTTGACAAGAAACTAGTTAGTATTCCCTTACACCATAAGAGACTTATTCCCCTATTGTAGAGATCTCCAATATCCACCTACCCTACCATATAAAGAGGTATAAAGAGGGGGACGAAAAACTAATTCTCATAATACTTAGGTGATAGGTGTCTGATAGGGTTGATTTGTGTATGAAGGAAGAATCAAAGAGGAATTGTGAAATCCAAGCAAATGAATTATCTTGTTCAAAAATCAACCTATAAAAGTGTGTAAACTACAACTATTATATACCTTTGCATAAGTAAATTTATTTAATTATTTTTACCTTATCCTGAAGAGCTCCAAATGATTGCAAGTCACTAGTCTATATTCCCTACATTATAAAGAGGGCCTTAATCCCCCATTATAGAGATCTCTAATCTCTGCCTATCCCACCATATAAAGAGGCATGGGAGTGGTGGGAGTGAAGCCACTCCTTGCAAGACTTAGGTGATGATTGTACAATAGAGTTAATTTGTGTATGAAGAAATAAGTAATACATATAAAAATGTGTAAACTCTAGCTATTATTTGAGTTTACATATAATTAAAGTTATTTAATTTTATTTTTTTAATTATAAGTAATAAAAGTGTGCAAGCTTCAACTATTATTAATCTTTAAATAGAATTTAATTCATTTATTTTTAAAATCAAGAAATTATAAAAATGCGCAAACTTATTTATCTTTATATATGATTATAATTATTTAATATTTTTATAACCAGTAATTACAAAAGTGTGTAGACATTTTATTTTTTGATCATGCAAATTGTTATTTAATTATAAAAAGTGAAAAAAAAGGTTCAATGGAATAGAAAAAGTAAAAGAGTAGAATTACTAAATTTAGGAAAATTTATCTTATGTGTAATTTTTGAGTATTGTGTGTTTCCAAGTTGTTTCAAGAAAACTTATTAATTAGTTATATGCATAATGTTGAGGTATTTTCAAAAAAAAAATTCTTTCAAAATTCATTGATATGTTATTAGTGTGACACAATTCTTGTCAATTGTTCAAAGTGTACAAACCTATGTAAATAATGATTTTACTATGATAAAAATATAAAATTGTAATTTAAATTGTGAATACACCTTCGTATTCATGTTTAACCTTGTGGAAAATCATATGGATTATAAGAACATAATTGGTAATTCATATTATTATTAATAACCATACACATTGTAAGAGGGTCCTTTGGAAGGTAATTTTTTTAAGAATATTTTTTGAAACTCTTTTCAAGAGAATTTTTATTGATATACTTTTATTGCAATACAATTTGTGTCGATAGTTTAAGTGTACAAACTTGTGTAAGCAATGATTTTGTGATAGGTACAATTTCATAATTCAAACTATTTATGAAATCAGTAGTGGCGGATGGGGATGATGTAGATGGGGGTTTGATTTCGCATGTCAAAGGTAGGATAAGAAGAACTAATGGATATGTGAGGAGGTGTAGTAAGGTATTTTGTGTTAGTCTTTACATGGGTAGAAGGCATTTGATTATGAATAGGTGATTGGTGGAAGCTTGGAGAAGATTGTCTATTGAAAATGGATTCAAGGTGATCCACAAGACTCTCACTATCATCATATGGATTATACTCAGGTTGGTTGACAAGACTATCCTCATCATCATTAATTGGAGTTTACCTTGAGTGATTTTTGGTCTTGTTCGGGCAAGATATGAGTTAATGATATTGGATTAGGTTGGAATGGATGAGGGTAGATTAGAATAGATTAAGTTGGATGGAGGATAGATTAGATTGTTAAACATGGTAGAAGATTGATTGGAAGAGGAAATTTTGGGATTGATTTTGGATGAGGGTGGAAATTAGGATGATGAATTAGAAATGGATTGGGGATTAGAAGAATACAAGGTCTAAGGATGAGGATGAAGGATGAAATTGGAGTTGGATTAAGGAAGGGTTGGATTGGAGAGGTTTGGAGTGAATAGATGGATGAAGGACTAGGTTGTCTAGGAGATTGGATTGGAAATATTTTAATGGGTGAGATATGGTGTTGAAGGGATTTGGAAGACTCAAATGGATTGTATGGATGAAGGATTGGATGGAGAGATTGGAAGATGTGTTGGATTAGCATGGAGGTTTTTCTTGCTTGACTGGGAGGTAGATTTGAAATCACACAAACAAACAAACAAAGTGGCTTGAGGAATTGGGAAGATAGGTGTGCACCGGTTTACCACAAGAAGACACACCAAGCACTTGTATAAGCCTCAAATTATTCAAGTGGGATTGTATACTTAGTGTAGGACCACCAACCAAAGGCTAATATGTTAAGATTAGTGTAAGACACATATCTTTCAAGATTCAATAGATAGGGATCCAATGGCACAAGGGCTCACATTTTCCCTTTCTTTGGAGATCCTAAGACCTTGTTTGAAGAGCTTCTATCTCTACTAAGGGAGATACATGGTGAGTAGTTTTAGGCACGATATTGTACCTTGCAATACAATAAACAATGGTTGGAAGGTCTTAAACTAGGATGAACAAGGTTGCTAGGGAGTCCTCTAAATACCTCAAGGGTACGTGAGGCCCAAATTCGTAGATGATAGGGAATAATGCCAAACAACTGAGAGGAGAGGGTAACCCACTCTCCACCTTCACTTATCCAAGGTATAAAGTTCTTGGAGGCTTAGCTAAGATTAACAAGATTTCACTTCCAAGAGAGGTGTCTTTTGATTCACCTCCTACTTTGTATACTCTATTGGAACACAAGATTCGAGGTCATCCCCTAGGGTGATGAAATCCTTAGCATGCCTCTTAAAAGGAATGATCCAAGTGTTTTTGGTCACCCAAGATCACATGAAGACGTAAGGGGAGATCATACACTCATTGGGTTCCTTGGAATAAAAATAAAAGTGATGTTTTTGATCCTCAGATCACACAAAGGTGCGAGAGGAGAGCATACACACCACTCACTCAAAGATATCAAACAATGTTCATTAACCTTAAAAAATAAAATGTGCCTAGATTAGTGAGGAAAAAAATCCTTGGATAAGTGAATCTGCAAGAAAGATGTTAGTAATTTGTTGATTTTTTCCTTTAATAATCAATTTTAAGTTGCACAACAAAAGATTAGATAAAAAAATGATCAAAGAAAATGATTGTTAGCATTAGGATAACTATAAAAATTTGGGACCCTTTTGCAAGGGGTTGGTACACTCAACCCAACAATAGGGGACATGAGGGGAAGGATGCGACCCCCTGCTAATAGGGGTTTGGGGGCGAAGCTTCCAAAGGAATTTTTATAAGCTAAAAGATACAACTTGGAAAAATTATGGAAGAAATTGAACAAAAGCACAACTCTATGGAACACAAAGGTGTCTTTTGACAAAACAGAAGCACAGAAACACAAAGAAAAAGAAAATTATACCTATGCAAAAGCACGAATTTGTCAAGTAGAAGCACAACAAGTCAGAGCAAAAGTACACCAAGTCGAAATAAAGGCACGAAAAGTTGGAACAAATGTGCATAAAATTGGAATGAAGGTGTTGAAAGTCAAAACAGAGGTGCAAAGAGTCAGAACAGAGGTGCAGAAAGTCAGAACACAAGCACATATGAATAGAACAGAAGCGCGCTTATGTAGAAATCATAGATCTGAAAGAAAATTTGATGACTAATCTTATTTTTTTCAAAACAGAATGTCAAGAGAATCTAAAACATGCACAAAAGATGGATGAGCAAAAATATGCAAGAAAAATGTTAGGAAAATATAGAAAGCAATAGAAAATGGCCAAGGGTTAGTACTAAAAATCCAAACAGAATGCAGGAACAATTATTTGAAACATAGGTGTTGCTTCATGAAATGCAAGTGCGGTTCTATGAAATGTAGGCACAGTTTTGTGAAACGTAGGTATGGTTTCTCAAAACAAAATCACTGAAAATCAAAACAGAGGTGCCACTAGTCACAGCAGAAATGCGGCAAGATATAAGGAATGCATCGAAATTCATGATGGAAGTGCAGTTGTATTGAGCAGAAGTGTTGAATCACAAAGTTGAGCACATGAATTGGAACCTACAACTAAGAACTCAACAAAAATTCATGAAAAGGATAAAAAAGGGACGTGGGTCTCATCAAGCGTGCCAAAATGAATACAAGAAAATATTAAAGGTAAATAGTATAGAAGGTAATGCAATACACGTACAATACCTTCACCTAAAACACTTCTTTCTTCTTATATAGAGCTAAAGTAGAGTGCGCCATAGCTCCACTTGATTTGCTCTTCTGATGTATTCATGGAGAAATGTGGTTGCTTATAAAACCAAACACAAGATGATAGGATTGATATGATGAATGATCAAATGGATAGGATGAGGATGTGATGAGTAGAAGCTAGGATATGGAAGAAGTAGATAGAAAATGCAGCGACATAAGAGTAGGATGACAAAAATTTGGGCAGCATAAGCATATGAATATGGAAGATGCTCAAATGGGATGAGAGGCCTCTAATTTATAGAATTTCTAAGAGAGAAATTAAGGGCCAAGATGGATTGGTTAATGGATGGCTAGGATTGAATGAAGATTAGGGTTGGGATCAAATTTGTAGTCATGTTACAAGTGTCATATGAGGGATAAAGGCTAGGTTTATGAATGGATTAGGGAAACATCATTATGTGAATGGCTAGGATTAAGAGGTGTGATATGAAATGAATTGATGAGATGGAAAGTTAGTATGAATTTTGGTAGGTTTTTAAGTCCAATGAATCTAGACAAGGTTTTAATTAATCATGTGAAGGGGACACTTGTCATACAATGACAAGTTTAGATTATGATCATCCATGTGAATGGATTCAATGGATAGAATTAAATGGACAAGGATTGAGGGATAAAATGGAATTAAATAATGAAGGAAAAGGTGGTGGGGATTTATTAGCCTAAATTAATTAATTAATTTAGTTGAAGGGTTTTGGGATAAGGCTAGACTTAGTTAAATAAATGTGAAATTTATTTAATTAAAGGTGATGGATAAATTAATTAAATAAATGATGAATATTTATTAATTAATTGGCTAAGAAAAGGTGGGAATAATTAAATAAATAATAGATATTTACTTAATCAATGGCTAAGGATAAGCTAAAATGAGGTGTGGTTGGGCAAGGTCATATTTTAGGTTTCTACACTTGTCTTCAAGTTCATGAGCACAAGGTGATACTAAGAGGGGAGGTGAATCAGTATAAAAAAAACTTTTACTTTTCCAAATTCAATCAATCACATCAACCACACATATGCAAGCTCTAGCAATTGAGAACACACGATTTACGTGGAAACCCTTTTGAGAAAAACCACGACAAAATATTACTTATATATTATAGATTAATATTTGTCTTCTTGTAGGCTCCAACCTAATAGAGACTCCAATCTCCACTTAACAGAAATACAGGCTCCAACCTCTACTTGATAGGCTTCAACCTATTAGGAACTCCAATCTCTACACAAACTAAGTTCCAACTCAGTAAGAGGCTCCAACCTCTATTTAAAAGGCTTCAACCTATTAATTCTTCCATGGATGATATGAATAACTCTTTCATCCAAATCTGATTCAAACACAAATATGATTCAAATACAAAGTTGATCCAAACTCAAATCATAATCATCCTTCCAAATCTAATCATTGGCATGCACTTCTTTTCACAAATCTGATCACAAATTATAGCTTTGATCTAATTACAAATCTAGTCACTATCATGCACTCTTTCTTTCATGAATTTGATCACTATCATGCACTTCTTCTTTTCACAAAATTTATCATAAATCTGGCACTATCTTTCCTTAAAATATGATCACAAATCTGATTTAAATATTGCAATGAATTCACTCACAAATCTTATTACAAAAATGCACTGCTTCCACAAATATTTTTTCCTTAATGTCTGCTCATAAATCTACAATATATCTACTCATGAATTTGTCATAAAATCTTCAACAATTTACTCATAAATCTGCCATGTGTCTTCCTTTTATTTCTCCTCTTCACAAAATTGATACTAAAAATCTCTTATAAAAATGCTCACATATCTTGTGTAAATCTGCTCAAATATTTTTTTATTTATGTTCTTCATATGAATGATATTCAAAAATTTCTTACTTTCTAACTCTCAAACAAACCTCTATTTATACCTTGTCAAAGTGTCTTTTCACCCAAAAGGGTTGACTCTTCAAGGGGGACGACCACACATGCATAAAATAAATTTTATTTTATTTAAGAAACCCTTCCACATGTGCACACCAATATCAAGAGGGATCAACCCCTTTGAAAAATAATTCATTTATAATTTTAAATTCCTCAAAAGTGGGTGCCATAATAGGAGATCTCGGTCCAAAATAAAAAATAATTTTAATTTTATGGGCACCAAACATAGTACCATAGGTCAGCCAACATAAATCTATTTTTCTATTTTTCTTTTAACATCACCCTTGACATCAAGGACAATAATTTACAATCGTCTATACACCTTTGACATCAATGACAATATTTCCAACAATCTCCCCCTTTTCATTGATGGCAACACAAACATAATTATTTCCTTTTGCATTACTCCCCCTTCCTTTAACTCTCTCCCTTGGACATCAATGGAAAAGGGACACTTAATATACTTCTTTTCTTTGTGATATGATTCTCTCATTTTTTTCAATGCTCCCCTTGTATGTAAGGCCCCCCCTTTCTCGTGCTTCCCCTTGCTCTAATTCTCTACCTTTGTCTCTTTGTCGCTTGGGGTGATGTGCTCTCTATAGTTGTCCAAAATTTGGATGATCTTTTCAATTTGAACACACCAAGAACTTGCTTTTTTATCCATCATTAACTATGCATCTTACAAGATGAAAAATGTCTTTTCAACACTTCGCAAAAGAATCTTCTCCTATCTATCATGATTCTACTTGACATTAATGGTGTTATTATTTCATTCAATAATTCTCTCTTTCTAATCTTTCCTCTTGACATCAATGGTAAGAAATCTTCATCTATCTCTGATTTTTCTCTTCCACGGGCTATAGCTTTCAACCTTTCTATAATTCTTCCCCCTTTCCATTAATGGTAAATGGATACTCATTGTACTTCTTATCCACTATCTTCTATGGCATCATTACATCAATAGGGACTTGAGCATAAGTATAATCATCATAACCATCTAACTTGCTACTGTCCATTTCTTTTTCTTTTCCCAATACATGCTTGTGTGTTCTATCATACTCTTTAGGCAAGGACTCCTTTGGATCATTCTCATCCTCCCATAGCATATTTATCATGGTGTCTTTCTTCTTTCATTTTTTAAACCTTCTAGGCTTTCTCTCATCTTGACATCAATTCTCCTTCACTTCATTATAAGGTAACTTTCTAGTATGCAGTCTTCTATTATCATCTCATTCTCAATGTGTCACAGTTCTTATGTCTTTGATGACTATATTGTCATCATTCCCGTTGTACCTTGTCTTTCAAATGTTGGCATGCATCATTTGTCAACTATCATGTCATACATGCTTTGAACTATACTTTGTTGGAATGCTTATGGTTTTTACATGCATAATTCTTCCCCTTTGATCAATGACAACATAATGCTCAAATGAAATATGCCTTAGTTGATTTATCTTGAATTGTCTTCTCCATGGAGCTAAAGGATAGTGCATTGGTTAGCTCCCTATAAACTCATACTTCTCCTTAAGAACTTGGTGATATCTCTTGTGCATGAAGCACAAACATAGATTCTTCCTTCTTACTATTTTTCTCTTGTTTCCTTCACCATACCTTTTTAGATCCTTTCTTTTGTTTATTCATGGCTTCCACTTTCCTTTTTTGTTTAGGGTATCCCATAAAATCACTTCTACACAATCATGCCATATGCCCATAATTGTTGCATTTGTAGCATATAACATTGTAATCCACTAAATGATCAAAAGAATTGTAGCTTCTTCTTGAAAACTCATAAGCATCTTTGCTCCATCCACCATTTCTTCCTTGTGCTTTACAACTTCTTCCCTTATGATTAAGATGACTGCATTTATAACATATGATGTCATCCTTTCTCGTTGGCAACCCATAAGAACTTCTATTCTTGATCCAACCATTTTTTCTTGCATGTGTTCAACAATCTTTTGCTTTATGTCCAAATTTATTACATGAGTAGCAATAACCATAGAATGAATGTTGAGACTTGTGTGTTTGTGCTTGCCTTGCAGGAATGATCTTGTGAATTTATCCTTCTTGTATTTATGAGGAACATTAGTTTTTTGTGAGACGTTGTTTTCCTTCCTCTTACTATTCTCATTATTGATTGAGCCTTTTAGAACATCTACATAGCCGTTTGGTTTTTCCTCATTTCCTTTCTTTTGTTGCTCATTTGAAGATTGATCTTCCTTTGCATCATGCCCAAGACTTGTCTTTATGCATGATGAATTTTTCCCCATCTATAATATCATCCATGCTTTCTATACTTTTATCAACCTTGAGGCTCTAGTCTAGCTTGGTAGTTGTTTTCTCTAATTCTATCCTCAAGTAACTAATTTCAAACTCATACTTCTCACAATCTTCAATTGACTTCTTACTTCTTCCTCAATCCTCTTTGCTTCTTCAATTTTGACTTTTAGATCTTTGATCATCCTTTCCGCTTCTCCAAGGGCTTGTAACACTTTCACCTTGGATTCTCTTTCTTCTTGAACTTTTGACTTTAGACATGCATTTATTCTTTTAAGTGAATGAACCTCATCATTGACAAGATAAATTTCTTCCTCAAGATCCACTTCTTCATCAACCTCATTCTTCTTAACTTCGGCATGTTCTTCACCTCTTTCATTTTTATCACCTTTTGCTTCCATCATCATGAAAAGTATTTCTTCTATTGAATATTTCTCTTATTTTCTTTTGTCTTCATTTTTGACCTACACACATTCAAAAACATAATAATCAATTTTATCACAACTAAAACTTTTATACATGCCTTTGTAAATGTCGGATTCTTCTTTGGGATTTTTATCAACATGGGCTTCCTTTGCATCCAATTCATTTCTCAAGCTATCACTTGATTCATGCTTGGAATTCTTCATCCCTTTTGATGCCTTAAATGTTCCTTCTTCTTTAGAACAATTCAGTTCTTCTAACTCCATATCTACTTTTTCATCATATTTTTCTTCTTCTAAATCCACTTCAACATTTTCTTCCCTTTTTAAATTTTCTTTTCTTTCACTCACAAGGTTATCTCCTTTTTCGAAGATATCATCTTCTTTTATGTTTCCATGTGTATTCCAAGTGCCACCTCATCATTTTCATTTGAATTTATTGGTGCTACTTGATTAAAATTTTGCTTAGTATTTCCTTTTTCTTTTTTCCCATATGTGCTCTTAAGATCTATCTTCTAGCGATTAGGTTGTATTCGAAGGAACCCACTCTTATACCAATTGATGAGCATAAGGTGATATTGAGAGGGGGGTGAATTAGTATAATACAAACTTTTACTTTTCTAAATTCAATCAATCCCATCAACCACACATATGAAAGATCTAGCAATTGAAAACACAATGAGCACACATGATTTACATGGAAACTCTTTTGGAAAAAAACCATGGCAAAATATTGCTTATATATTGTAGATTAATCTTCTTGTAGGCTCCAACCTACTAGAGACTCCAATCTCCACTTAATAGAAATACAGGCTTCAACCTATTGAAGGCTTCAACCCCCACACAAACTGAGCTCCAACCCAACAAGAGGCTCCAACCTCAACTATTTGATAGGCTTCAACCTATCAATTCTTCTATGGGTGATATGAATAACTCCATCCAAATCTGATTCAAACAAAAATATGATTCAAATATGAATTTGATCCAAACTCAAATCGCAACCTTCCTTCCAAATCTGATCACTATCATGCACTTATTTTCACAAATTTGATCAAAAATTATAGGTCTGATCCAATTACAAATCCATTCACTATCATGCACTTTTTATTTCACAAATTTGATCACTATCATGCACTTCTTCTTTTCACAAAACTTATCATAAATATGGCACTATCTTTCATCAAAATATGATCACAGATCTGATTTAAGTATTGCAATGAATTCACTCACAAATCTGATTACAAAAATGCACTACTTCCACAAATAATTTTGCCTTAATGTCTGCTCATAAATCTGCAATATATCTACTCATAAATATGTCATAAAATCTTCAACAATTTACTCGTAAATCTACCATGTGTCTTCCTTTTATTTCTCTTCTCTTTTCAAAAAATTGATACTAAAAATCTCTTATAAAAATGCTCACATATCTTTTGTAAATCTACTCAAATATTGTTGTATTCTTGTTCTTCATATGAATGATATTCATAAATTGCTTACTTTCAAACTCTCAAACAAACCTCTATGTATACCTTGCCAAAGTGTTTTTTCACCCAAGAGGGGTGACTCTTCAAGGGGGTCGGCCACACATGCATAAAATAAATTTAAATTTGTTTAAGAAACCATTCCACATGTGGGCACTAATATCAAGAGGGGTCGACCCCTTTGAAAAATAATTGATTTATAATTTTAAATTCCTCAAAGGTGGGCACCATAATAGGAGATGTTGGCCCAAATTAAAAATATTTTTAATTTTGATTTTTGTCTTCATAAGATGGGTGCCAAACTTAGAACCATAGGTCGGCCAACATAAATGTATTTTTCTATTTTTCTTTTAACATCACATTTGACATCAATGACAACAATTTTCAATCATCTATACACCTTTGACATCAATGATAATATTTCCAGTACAAGTGTCAACTTGACTCCAAGGAGTGACCTATGAACAATGACCATTGACCCTTCACAACTTAGTTAGACTTCACAACATATCTTATATGATTTTTTTATGAGCTTTCTTTCTATCCAAATGAAAGAGATGAAGAATTTTTAGAAAATAGTAACATTGATATCATCAAAGCTTTTGTTCTTTTTATACCTCAAAAGATCACCCAAATCCCATATGTAAAAACAACTTCGAACTTGGATCAAAGAATCTATATGCCCTATGCTACAAGTTGTATCCTTCACCCAATCGTCCCTTTTAAATTTCTTTCCATGATGAAAATCTTGTAATGACAATGTGAACTAATAAATCTAAAATATGACCATTTTTATACCCTAGATTGTAATCACAATGTTCAATTTATTTTTGACATAATAGAAACATCCTCAACACTCAAATCCATGTGAATCAAAATTTCCAAGTTATGATTAACCAAATATTATCCTCAATTACATGTTCATCTTTATTGCTACTCAAAAAATTCATCACATATGGCAATGACTCACCCTTTGGAAGATTGATGGATAGTTCACGATTTTGCACATCTTCCTCCAACTTGGCCTCTTTGCATTCAACAAGTGGTGCATTTTCCTCCTTGATATCATCAATATTTTGACATATGCAATCATTAGAAATCAATAAAACATCTTCTAACAATAGATATTTACCTTCCTCTTTCACGTTGGATCCCTTCTATTCTTACACAATGACTTGTTCTTTCACGATTTCTTGTACCTTTGGTTTTTGCATGTTGGACTCCTATTATTTCACAATGTCTTGTTCCTTCACAATTTCTTGTACCACTGGCTTTTTACTATTCTTTTTTCAAGTACATTTTCTGACTCTTGTTGAGTTCTCCTTCACCTCCTAGGCCCACTCTTCATTCTTAAATCATATAATTCACAAAAAGACAAATCATTACAAACCCTTTAAACTTAGAACATTGTATTCATTATGATGTGACCATACCATTTATTATGAGAGGATGAGATTTTTGTTTATCATTTAGTTGATCTTCCCTTTGTAAGAATTTGGCTTGGAAGGTCTCAGAAGAGGGGTTGATTAAAACCTTAGCATTGGTTAAACTCCTTCCTTCTATAGTATTTTGGATTAGTTTGGAGGCACTTGGATTCTAATTTAGCTCCTACAAGGCCTATGTTATCTCTAACATAGACTCTTTAATGGAACTTTGGAATTTCTTGGCTAAATTCCTCTAGCTTCAATTGATAGTTTCCTACAAATTCATTTCTTCTCTCTTGTCTCAATCACCTGTGACTTCTTTCTTCTTTCCCTCTAATAATATTTGAATTCGCTTTCACTACTATGCATCAAAACAAAATCAGCATCCAAAAATATTAGCCCTTCCCACACAGGCTAGCAAGATCGCTACTATGATACCACTATAATATCCCCAATCAAAGAACATTAAGAAATAAGTGACTTCAAATATTTGCAAGCTGAAAAAATGAACAAAACCAAATGTAGGTGCCAAGCCCTACTAAAATTAATGTTGATCAGCAAATCAAAATTGCAAACCCTTATCAATCAAAATGTCTATGCTATGAACCGCAAATTCGACCATCCTCAATGTCATAAACTGTGAAACCCTCAAAGACTGAAAATTAATCAATTTACCAATGTATGACAAATAAAAATGTAAGAAACCTATGTATGGCTCTAACATGAATTATATATTAACTGTGAAGGTAGGTTTGAACTATTTATGGACGGTTATGAAGCTAACACCCTCATAGAAACTTTATAATTCATTCATATATGGCAGATCTAACTTCTATAAATGACATTGAAAACAATTCACTTTCAACAATTACAAACCCTCATTCAACACTTGTAAAGGTCTGCAATTAATTAAGGTATTTTATTCCATCTTATGAATAATCAACAAATACACTTACAATAGATTGTACAATTGTAGAGTAGACAAAAACCCTCCACAAAAATTGCAAATGCAAGCCGAAAATAATGTTTTAGCTAATGTACACTCTGATAAAAAATGGTAGCTAGGTAAAATAGGTTGTATGACAACCTTATCCAATGTGCCAATAGCTCAATAGTCAACAATACGTAAAAAACAAATCTGAAACCCCTTCTTCAATGACAACAATTGACTAAAAACCTCTATCAATCAGCAACAAATGGTAAAGTGCCCTCAGGCATTTGTCAAATGACTAGCAAATAGTTGTATGGCAACACTAGAGTGAAATTAAAGGTTGGAAATCACTAAAATAACAAATCCAATGACTAAAATTGCTCACCACAACAAAATAATCCAAACCCTAGGCATAGCATTAAATATGGATAGAAATAATGATTAAATGATAGACACAACTGTTATGAGGGATGAATATATGAATTAAATGACTGGAAACATCAAATATTGACCAATAATAAAATAGTTAGTGCATATGCACTATAGTGGACTGTAACAAACTGAAAACGACTTCAAATCCTCAAATAATCTCTAACAATTCAACACAATTGCGATTCTTGTAATTTCCGAGTAGAACTACTTCTAATGGATAAGAGTGCTTTTATCTTTGAATCAAAATATACACTAAAAGGGTTTCATTCTTGAGATCTCTCACACCAAGATTTCTTTCCTTGAATGCTTCAAACTCCAAATTGGAAGGAATAGTGAATGAAAAAATAAGATGCTTTGATATGAGTATTGACTTCTCTTTTATAAGCACTTTACCTTGGGCTCTCTCTTTTGATCATATTTTTCTCTTCAATAATTTAAATTATACTTTTAAATTACATCCAAAAGCTTCTTTTTTAATTACATTTTGAATAAAGTGTAAAAAACATTTTCTAAATATTACATAGGACATAAAATAATATAAGTGATCAAATCCACTTAAAATATTATTTTAATTTTCCTAGCTCTATCATTTAGCAGTAGCACACAGGAAAAAGGGGATAGGCTAAAGGTCATCTCCATGGATCTTGAAAAAGGGACATGTCACATGACAGAGAGCTACGTAGCCCTTTCAATGCAAAGGGGGATCACATTATTTTTGATGATCTTCCATCGGGTACACACATTTTTGTATCAGTGTAGAAAAGGAAAAAATGAACTTAGTGAGTCAGTGAACGGTCCATGCAATTGAACTCAATGACTTGGTCAGTGTTGAGCAAGTGCCGGTGAACTTCCTAAAAGGAATTTGTATTAGTAGCTCAAACGTTGCCATGTATATATTAGAATTAACCTGGTATATCACCTATATAGCAAAGCAGGATAGGTTTCCTATAATGGATCTGCAACCGAACTCTGTTTCATCGCACCTGAACAACTGATAGCAGAGAACAAATGACTGAATTTTCAATGTAATTTTGAGGAGATTAGGAAATAAATAAATTACTGTGATTAGCATAATGATAAATTGTTAGTCAAAGATTTGACAGGAACTGAATTCAGTATATCCTGCCTCCAGCAAGAATAATGGTATATTCTAAAGTTGTTTAGGATGAAATTAAGTGAGATTTGTTGATTATAACATTCAGCTTCAGTCGCATTCTTCCAGCATAGTATTTATTGTTGATTAAATAAATTAAATAATAGCTAGAGAGCTATTTAATTTATAGAGTCCTCTATCCATAAAGAGGTGCGATTTAATTTGATTGGCACTAGTTTCTATGAGTGCCGACTTTCTCTCTATTGGTTGCATCCTAAATAGAAAAAGGCATTTCTTATTGGAGGCCGACCTCCTATCCTTGTAATTATATTTTTGTATGGTGGCCGACCTATCTCTTGAAGAGGTGCGACCTCTCTATCTTTGTGTATATATAGAAAGATCATTTGTTCTCATTTACACATCAAGCAAGTTCGATTCATTCCTTCATTCAAGTGCGAATTTTCATCAAGAGCAGATTGCGAATTTCTTCAAGGACAGATTTAGATATCAAAGAAGTGCAGATCATTATCTGCCACTGCATCTAGTGTAGGTGCTGAATATTGGCCTTGTGATTGGCCTCATTGTAAAGTGAATTGTTGCCACTATTTATATAGATAAGAGAGATCTTTGTTTCTGGGTTTTTCTCCCTCAAGTGGAGGGTTTTCCCAGGGTATCTGCTGTGTTATTGTGTCTGATTTGAATTAATTTCTGTGCATTCAATCTGATCATTAGAATTTACAAGATTGTATGGACCCGATTGCTATATTGTTTGAGTACTTACCTTCATTATAGTATACAGGCAAATTTCATGTGAAAACTTCTCAATTATTATTATTTTTGTCAAAATTGAATTTAAATGCATATCTGTTGACAGAGCAAAACTAAAATAATATAAAATGGTCTGAGACCTTAGACACCAACTCATAATTAGCCAGCTAGCTGCTCGTCAAAAATATAATAGAAATGTTAAGTTACAGACAAAAATGAAATTACAAAAGAAGCCTGCAATAATTTAACCAAAGGCACAATGCACATTCATACACCTTTAAGAATGCCCATTAGTTAACTCCTTATAGGTAAGACAAGATGATAATTTCCTGACTTGTTATTAACACAGCTTAGAGAATGTGCTTGTCTCCTCCTTTCTTCAGCAACAGAAGAGATATCAACAGCAGAATATCCTGGACTGTTGCTGCCGAAGCACTGTCAACTCACTCAATATTATGGCTTCCACTTTTATCTTCTTTTTCATTTGAAATTTTTATATGGGATATAAACTGCCTTGACATCTCTTAAACCGAGGACACAACTTGTGCTTCTCAACTCCAACAGCTCCATCATGCCCATGACAAAGGGCTTTCAACAATTTAAATCTAGAAAAAATTGTGGCTCTCTTTACCTGCTACTATCCACAAGTAAACTGTCCATAACAGTAGCATGTAGATTGACTTGAGATACCTCAACGAATCTGAGAAGCCAAATTCTCTAGTTTTGAAACAACATGTGGATGATTACCACATTGATACATCCCTATTAATGCTTGTATTGCCCTTAAAAAGCTTGTTTTCTTTTGCATCAATTGTTCTTTAATAGAAGCAGTGGATTCAGCATCATTACAAATGTCAGCAGGCTTGTACTGCAATGATATTTGTTCACCACTAACAGCATAATTCATGGCATCAGTTTCTCTGCCCTTCTGTCTATATAAATCTTTTGATGTTCCAGTTGACTGAAAATCAGCACGGGCTTCGAACTTCAGGATCGTAGTGCAGATTGACTTTAACCACTCTTCTAAAAATGATGCCCTCTAAATGCAGCCAACAAGATTAAAGAAAATATCAAAACTACAGGACAAATGGCTTTGCCAAACCATTAAATGATCCGTACTCTTTGGAAGTTACAAATGAAAAACTACTCACCTTGGCAAGAAAATCATGTAGACTTTTATAATCTTCTGGCAAAGCAAGACTAAAAATATGAAGGGTGGTTGACGTTAACTGCAAAACATGCCACACAAATCTTCAGAATAATATGTTTGGCATATAAGCAAAACTGAAATAAGACAACTTGTCACCATTACTCTAAAATATATATTGACATAATGAGAACACAAACCACATACCTGCTCTTCAAGTGTTCTCCGATACTTAAAGCTTGAAGGTTGGTTGTCACAATTGCTATGTAGTGCTTCCAGTGTGTGACCCAAGGTCTGTGCAAGATCAGCAAATGAATCCCCATATTCTGCAGCCATAAAGAGAAAATTAAATTGGATTTTGAACAGATTGCAGACAGAAAAAATTAAATCTTATTGCATAGTTCAAGTGCGTTCCCCAACATAACTGCAACCAACAAAAAAAACACAATTTTTATCATTACTCTACCCAATATATTTGAAATTTTTAATTCACTTTTGACTAGGAATAGTATTATGTATTGTATCTGACAATGGGAAACACACTCATAATGGAAGTTGAGCAAAAAGTCACAACACAACTCAAAATAACATAATAATAATTCTTCTGCATACAAAAAAAAATATAAGGTGTGATAATATCCTAAAACCAAATAACAAGCCGATCAAATCTGCTTATGTATGTTGATGCTGTAGCAGCGGGAGATCTCTTTCTCCCTTAAATTCGAATTCAAAATATAAAATAATAAATAAATGCAAAGGGCGGACTTGCTATTTAAATAATTAATTTATTTTCTCATGGCCAACTTAATGAAAATTGAAAAGTCATCACATTTTTTGTAAAGTCGTCTCTTTTGTGGAAGAGGCCGACTCTTCATGGAAAGTTGTCTTGGTGTCTATATCATCAAGGCGATTCACTTCATTTGGTATCCAATTTCATTTTCAAGACAAGTTTGCATACTTCAGGGAGAGTTCAATTTCTTACAGCAGATCAATATCTTGCTTCAAGGAGATCGATATTGTGGAGAATTCATTATTGCTTGTAAATTCGCATCTAGAGAGGTGCTATCATCATTGCATCAGATCGGCCTAGTGTTTGGCCAAGTTGTAAAGCAGATTTCTGCTCTTTTCATTAAATATATAAGTGATATATTTGTGGCTGGGTTTTTCTCCCTCAAGAAAGAGGGTTTTCCCAGGGTATTTGTTGTGTCTATTGTTCATTATTGTTGTATTTCTGCTTAATTCATTTCTGATCTTAAAATTAACATGGTACCAAAGCGGGTTTAAGCAAGATCAAGATCAGATTTGTTTAAGCAGCAAAGTCTTCTTCTCTTCTTCTCATCTAAGTGAGTCTATCTAAGCATCGAAGATGGTGAACGGACTCAAGGTTGAAGATAGGCTTGATGGTGTATCGAACTTCACCTCTTGGAAATTCAGAGTTCTTATTGCACTAGAAGAAAATGATCTTCTAGATTTCGTGGAGAAGGATGTGCCCAAGCCATCCGATGAGGCGGAGAAAACTCAATGGAAGAAGAATGGCACTAAGGCTAGGAAGATCTTGATAGATTACATGAAGGATCATCTTGTGCCAATTATATCCAAGATGAAGACAGCCAAAGTCATGTTCGAGACTCTTCAAGGCTTGTATGAGATTAACAACACCAGCAGAGCTCTTGCCTTGAGACAACAGCTCCATCATATAAAGATGGCTAAAGGAGATTCAGTCATCTCCTTCTTCATGAAGATCACTGAGTTGAAAGATCAGCTATATGCCATTGGAGATATAGTTGAAGATAAGAGACCTAGTTATGTTAGCACTGAATGGTCTTCCTCAATCTTGGGAGCCGTTTATCCAAGGCATTAGTGGAAGATCTAAATTACCCAAGTTTGATCATCTTAGAGCTGATTGCATTCAAGAGGAATCCAGGTTGGCAGCAAGAGGAAATGGACAAAGCTCTCATAATGAAGAAAATCATGTTCTTGCTACTCAAACTTCCAGAAGGAAAGGAAGAGAAGGGAGAAAAGGCAATTTCAAGAGGAATAGAGACAGAAAATCAGATTCTGCTCTTGAACCAAAGAAGAAAAAGGATCTCTCTCATATTTAATGTTTCAGATGTGACAAGTATGGTCACTATGCTCGAGATTGCATAACAAGACCAAAGCAACATGCTTCTACTGCAGATGTTGATGATGTATCGCCTCAAAAAGAATCTAGAGACAACACTAGGGGATTTCTATTCATCTCTACTCTTTCAAGCAATGTTCCAACCGACAGTAACACTTGGTTGATTGATAGTGGTGCTTCACAACACATTACAGGATATCGAGAGCATCTTTCTGACTTGGTAGAAAGAGAAACCAACTTGCAAGTGATAATTGGAGATGATGCTTGTTATTCAATGAAAGGTGCTGGGGCCACCTCTCTTCATCTAGATTTTGGCATTCCTCTTCATTTGAGTGATCTCTTGTTTGTACCAGGAATCAAAAGGAATCTTGTCTCAATTTCAGCATTGGAGGACAAAGGGTACCAAGTTGCATTCTCTGAAGGGAAAGTTCTTGCTTGGCCGAAGAACTCTACCATCAAAACAGCCCGTGTGATTGGTGTCTGTCAAGAGAGCCTATACAGACTCTCTATTCGTCCAGCTCAAGCATTATTGCATGACTCTACCAATTCGAGTGAGCTATGGCATAGGAGACTTGCTCACCTACACTTCAAAGCTCTTCCATCCATGGAGAAGATGGTTATTGGTCTACCGAAGCTCAGTCAGGAGCACTATGGCATTTGTAGAGGATGTGCACTGGGTAAGAATATTAAGGGTCCTTTTCATAGTAGTGAAAGTAGATCAAAAGGAATTCTAGATCTTGTTCATTCTGATTTATGTGGTCCAATGTCTGTGGCATCCTTGACTGGATTTTGGTATTATGTAATTTTCATTGATGACTATTCTCGGAAGACTTGGATTTATGTTTTGAAGTCTAAGGAGTCTAAAGAAGTACTTGATAGATTCAAAGAATTCAAAGCTCAAGTTGAAAACATGTCCGAGAAAAGGATTAAGGTTCTGAGATCTGATAATGGAGGAAAATACACTTCTGGAGGTTTCCATAATTTCTGCATTGAAGCAGGGATCAAGAGGGAGTTTTGTGTTTCATACAATCCTCAACAAAATGGAGTTGCAGAAAGGAAGAATAGATCCATAGTTGAGGCAGCCAAAGCTATGATTCATGATCAAGATCTACAAACCTTCCTTTGGGCAGAAGCTTCTAGAACTACAGTGTATGTTCAGAACCAAAGCCCTCATCGAATATTGGAAAACATGACTCCTGAAGAAGCTTTCACAGGTGTGAAACCTGATAAAGTCATTTAAGAATTTTTGGTTGTCCGGTTTATATTAATGTGCCTAAGGATAAAAGATCTAAGCTAGAACCATCAGGCAAGAAAGGAATATTTGTGGGTTACAGTGAATCTTCAAAGGCCTACAGGATCTACATTCTAGGGCAAAAACAGATTGAGATCAGCAGGGATGTCTCTTTCAAAGAAGAAGTAGCCTTCAAAAGATCTAAAGGGTCTTACATGGAGATAGATAGTGAAGAACAGGAAACACCTCAGGATATGGACATTTCTCCTGATCATACTCTTGAGATTCAGAGGGAGTCTACTAAACCAGAAGAGTCTATTGATCCAGATGATCCCATAGAACCAATTGATGGGCCAAGAGACATTGCTATGGAACGAAAGAGACCTCTATGGGCTAGACATACTATGCAAGAGGCAGAGAAGTATGCAGCTCCTCAAGGCACATTTAGAGAAAGCAAGAGACCGCAGAAGTTTCCAGGCTATGTGGCATTGATGAGTCACATCATTGAGTCTAAGCCTTCTAGTTTTGAGGAGGCATCAAATCAGCAAGTATGGAGAGATGCTATGACAGAAGAATATCAGTCTATTATCAAGAATGATGTTTGGGATATTGTACCAAGACTTGAAGGGAAATCAGTTGTGTCTTCCAAGTGGCTCTTCAAGATCAAGCGTGCAGCTGATGGGAGCATTGAGAAGTACAAAGCAAGATTTGTGGCAAGAGGATTCTCTCAGAAGGAGGGAATAGATTATGAGGAGACATTTGCTCCTGTTGCTCGATATACATCTATCAGGACTATTATTGCTATTGCATCTGCTAAAGGCTGGAAGCTACATCAAATGGATGTAAAGACTGTGTTGGCGTAAGAACTAACACCTCTGGAGTAAGAGTTGATACGCACAGCCTATGTACACTACGCAATGAGTGCTCTTCAAATTAGGAGGGGAAGCTCCCTCGTTGTGCTTGACAAAGTATTTGCAAGGAAATAAACTAAACTAAAGCCTGTCTTTTTGTTTCAGCTGTAGAGGCACAAGACTTTCTTGAAAGAACTTATACGTTGCAGCTGAGTTTTCTCTGGTTTTGCAGATCTACCAACTACAACTAAACTAATCCTATCAATCTCCTCAAGAAAATGAGCATGAGAAGCGGAGCAAAGGTTATGACTAGCGGCGATAAGCGTGTTTTAGATTCTCTACTTGAGGGCAAGGTAGGCAACTATCATCTCAATCCTAAACCAGCTTAATGGGCTCAAAACAGGTTAAGAATTTACCATGACAATCTTATGAAACCCTATGTGGCATAACACTTGATGCGCCGCGTTACAGGGAGCTTACTAAGCGGCACATCGTCAGAGATCTTTGAGCCGTGGCAACACTTTCGATATTAATGACAAAAGAATTCACGAAACAAGTTGTCTGAAATTTCAAGATTGCGGCTTTGTGAGAGGCCTATGGCATAACCTCGATCCAGCGCTATTAAATAAGCACCATGGGGTTTTGTCGCTGACAATCTTCACGAGCCTGTGGCATAACATTTGATCATAACGAAAAAAGATTCACAAAAGCAGTTTCATCCCAGAAGCTATGGGAAAATTCACCATTACAATCTCTTGAAACCCTATGTGGCATAACAATTAATTGCAATAGCGAAGACACATGAATAGATACCAAAAGAGTAATATTGAGGGCAAGGTAGGCGCAGCATATATTTCTCTCTCAAGCAAAAGTTATTTACAAATGAGCAAAAGCTCTTATTTATATACATCAAGGTGTAGGTAGCCCTAAAATCACCTTGAGTTCACTACAGTTCTTGCAATGCATGCAAGTCATGCGCCCTAACCCTAATGAAGTAAACTATCGGGGTTAGCGGGCAGCTACCTCGGTTCGCGGTACAAAATAACCTAATTGGACAATTGCGAAAAGCATGCGATCGCCTTATTTAAAGAAAGTTAGTACCTTGGGTCAGCTGGAAACCTAACCCTAACTCTATTGTTGGTAATTCGAGGATGGAATAAGCGTAGTATTTAAGTCAGCAAATTGTGGAGATCAAGTTAGCTGGCGCTCAGGGACTCAACCCTAGGAATTAAAAGCTGCCGCGGGTTCTAACTGACAGATCACTCCATGTCAACTCGATCTAACACTTCGACCAAGAACTCATCGATCTCCCTGTCATCTGGCACTTTGATGCTACTAAAAATAACAGTTTGTTTCTTTAGTTCTCTGCCACTTTCTGTAATCGTGTGCACACCATCTTTGCATTCTTCAGTCGCCTTTCTCAAACTGGCTGCAATCACTGAAACATTTTCTAACTTAGGCGCCATAGGTGCACCTTCAAGGCTGTCATAAATCAGCTTCTCGAATTCTGCTTGAACTTTTTCCAACACCACATACGTGCCATCTTCGAGAAGATAATGACACGGAATTTGAACAACGAAGCCACTGACAAGTGCAAGTACTCCAACCACGTCATCCTTGAGTGAAAATAATTTGGAAGAGATCTTCTCACATATTTCTGTTCTGAGAAGGTGCTGCTCTCTCCAAGTGAAGACTTTATCTTGATCTTCAACCTCCTCCAAAGCATCGCATGCAACTGATAACTGAGATACAAGAACACGATCCTTTGCCAAACTCTCTGCAACTGCAATATCCAGCAACTGAATACCCTGACGGAGTTTATGTGCCTCACTCCTCAACTGATACAAATCTGCAAGAAGAGTTTTACCAGCAGCAACTAAACTTTCAATCCAGTTGTCCACAAGTCTACCATGACTGACTAACTGATCCAATTTTCGTTGTTCTGCAGGTGTGCTCTGAGGAAGAACAGGTGCTTTATTTGGATTCCCTTGAACAAGATCAGAAATGTATTGACGAAGTTGACTATTTTCAGCTTTGAGTAAAGCCTTATCTTCTCCATCCTTCGTGATACGCTCTTCAAGATTATTGGTAACAATCTTAAGAAGAGTTACATCTGTCTCTCGTGTGGTCCTGCCAAGATTTGCCTTAGTAAATGTAAAGTCACCCACTTCGACCTCGTCCAAGCTTTTACCCTCTGGAGGCACTGCAACTTCAATAACAATTTCTGATTCAGGAGTCTTTTCAATGTGCACTTGTTTCTTTATCTTTTTGTTTGATCTCTTCTGATAAGGCTCACCAAATTCAGACAAATCAAGGTTGTATGATGGTTCACGCCTCTGTCTTCCCAAAGACTTTTCGAGCCAACAAGACTGAACAATATTCTCAATTCGCGGAGAGACGGTCCCTGATGTATCAACTTGTGGTAGTTCAGTTGTCTCCGATCCTGCTTGAATTGGTGTCTCAGGCTCAGATTCTATGTCAATAGGCGGAACGTGAGGTGAACTAGGAAGTGAAACGTGAGGCTCAGTTTGAATAACTGTCTCTACTGGAACCTCAGGAATATTCTCAATCTGTTTCTGCTTCCTCTTACGAGTAGCTCTCTTCCCTGTGTTTCCACTGAGTTTAACCCCTTCAGGAGGTATGATAATAGCCTTGACTCTGGGTTTTGCTCTAGAAGTAGAAGGCAATGACGAGAAATCCTTTGGCGGCTCTGCTACAGGAACTGACTTCCGTGTCCGTTTACTCTCCAAGAATAACTTGCTGGTCTTAATAACTGATCTAGAAACTTCTTCAATAGAAGTATTCTCTTTAGCATACCAATCAGGTGAGCGAAGTGGCTGCCTAGCAACTTGATCCTTAACATAAGAATTGAGAAGAACTTCTCCATCATCGTCAGACAAACCATCAACATCTTCTGACAAGTAATCAGAGAGCTGTCCAACAGTAAGTCTACAATAGTGATGACGACGAACCTCGAATTCATCTTCACAATTTGCCCAAAAATCTTCAAGTGCTGGCGCATGTGCAATCCCTCGCTCTAACCGATTTGCATAATGACCGAGAGGATCATAGGAACGTCTCTCAGTATAAGGCTTGAATTTGAACCTTTCTATCTCAGTAGACATACGCCTGGCATCTGTTGCTGCATCACATGTGAAAATTCCCAATGAGAATGGAAAATTTGCCGCAGTCTTATGACGACTACGAAGAAAGAAGTGAACATGCTGCATTTGCCTGAGGAACTCCATAAAGACAATCTTGTCTGACGGATATCTCGGCAACATCAAAGGCTCTCCAACATAACCATAAACTCGAAGGTATGTGAAAGTGGGAAACTGTATGAACCAATCTGCCCAAGTCTCCATTGCTAATCTGGCCTCGGCTGAAATACGAATATGCATCTCATCATCAAGATCTCTTACGGTTCTCATGGAAAAGTGATCATTCACCACTCGGAAGTCCTGCTCAGACTGAGAAAACTCTAGCTGTGGATAATACTCATGAATATGCTGTAGAAACCCTAGTTTCCCCCTGATACTGATTCTTACTGAGTTTTTTTTGGTTTTCTGACGTTTTTGGTTTTTTTGCAAATTTTGAGTTTTTTGACAATAAATGAATGGTACGGCTTTTCTAGAAATTAATAATAAAATCTATAAAAATACTAGATCTTCAATATGTGTAGAAAAAAACAAGCTAGATTGAAGGCGTTGCTTTTATTTGATCAACTGGCATCAATACAAATAAGATTTTGAAGCATGCAATAAAGAACAACAATTTTTATTGAAGAAACCTGGTAATATCAGCTTGCTGGTAATCTGCTTGAGGTGGTACGGCTGGTGTAGAATAGTGCTTTCTCCTCTCTGAAACAGGCCCAAATGGCTCTCAGTATCCAAGCGCCCAACACAGGTGAAGACTGGCGACCAAGGTGATAGGCGTTTTCTTCAAGAACCAAACACGCCTTTATGAAAGTACGGCCCAGGTACAGTAATGGTACGGCCTGCTGTCAGCAGCAAATAAGATTTGTACGGCCTCCTGTGATGCCTCTGAATGGTGAAGAATATATGCGCCCAGGTAAATAGATGCTTTCTGAAAGATGAAATATGCTGAAGCTCTTGTAAATAATAAATGCTCTGAAGATCAATGATTTCCTCTGTGTGAGAAAACCTCTGCTAGCAATAGATCAAGTGTTATTTCACACTCTCTGAATTGCTTTCCGCTGGAGATGGCTCGTTCCCCAAGGAATTCGAGTTCAAACCCTAAGGTTCTGTGCTCAGATCAATTTGACCAGTTTCTCAAAATCCAATAATCACATAATGCTCAAAAACCAAGGCAAATCCACTCTTATGCTGAAAAGTGCGATTTCCTTAAGAATAGGGTTTTAATAAAATATTCATATTTTAATCTTTTAATATCTCAATAGTCTCTGCTGAATATTTCAATATAAATC
>VDFB02051214.1:0-29490 GCA_007258455.2 Sequoia sempervirens
TGCTTCTTAGCAAGAGTCTTGAAGTCTTGAAACTTGTTAAAGACCTAAGCTGTTTGTCGAAGAAAGAAGAGCCATGCATATTTTGAATAGTCATCAATGAATGTGAGAACATGCAAAGCCCTCCAAGGCTTCCCACTGTTAAAATTCTCCTTTGGATGCTTGCGTATAGCACAACTTGAACACACACCATTTGAAAAGTTAAGACAAGGGAGACTTGTAACCATATCCTATGAGTTGAGCCATTGAAGATAGTGGTAGTTAAGATGGCTAAACTACTTATGCCATAGTTTACTCACTGTATTTGAATGATTAAAGTTGTAGAAGGATAATGAGGCACAAAATGGGATATGCAACTAATAGCATTATTTAGATGAATGGACAAGATGCATGCCATTGATGAGATTGATTGTAATGTCTCCTATGTTGAGCTGGTGCTCATTTGGACCAGCTAGGACTCGAACCTAGGGCCTTCCATTTGTTGTTGGAGTGCTCTACCAATTGAGCTACTTGCCCTTCTTTGGCCAGCCCATCGTTGATCCGAGTGCCAGCCCATCGTTGATCCGAGTGTGGCTTATTTCCAACACCCCCCCTTAAGCCACATTGTTGGTGCTTTGTGCTCCTAGCCTGGCTTTGATACCACTTGTTGAGCTGCTGCTCATTTGGACCAGCTAGGACTCGAACCTAGGACCTTCCATTTGCTGTTGGAGTGCTCTACCAACTAAGCTACTGGCCCCTCTTTGGCCAGCCCATTGTCGGTCCGGGTGTGGCTTATTTCCAACATCCTGTAGGTGTATGTTTTGCGAGTAGTTGACTCTAGCATTAACAAAAGGAATGACAAATACATTGTAGATGTGATTATGGAAGGCATCAAGGAGGCTAGTAATGGAAGGGTGGTGCAAGTCATCATTGACAATATTCCTCTTTGTAATAATATTGTTGGATAGTTGTTATAGCAAGTTTTGATTGTGTGATTTTGTTTAAATGTGTTGTAAGTGCTGCTTAGTTTATACCTATGTTATTGAATTGGCTAGAAATAACAATGTTTCTAGGTATGAGATGTACTAGAATCAGGTATGGATCCAAATTGCTTGTGGGATTGGGTAGGGTTCAACTTTTATTGGCAAAATTTTAAGGCAATTTTTTTTTTGTCTTTTTGACCATTGAAACCCTAAATGATTGTCCCCAAATGGTAAATGATGTTATTACACATTTCATGTGTGAAGTCTTGTAGCAACAAGGAAAATTGGAAAATTGAAAAATTCATTTCATGTGTTGGAGTCACAACAGCAATAGAGAATGGGAATGAATAGGGAAAGGATTTTGTGTGTTTTCAGCTTATATGGTCTAGGGCTAAAGCAACTCACAGCAGTGTTATGGCTGACCCGATTTTAACTTATGTGCATTTCAAACAATAAGAGTAGTGACTACAATCAACAAACAGCAAGCTTTGCTACAAAAAACTTAAAGTAAACTCAATATTTAGAAAGACGAGCCATAGGCCATGACTGATTGTGTTCCAGCATAGATGAAGAATAGAGTGGAGATTAACTTTGCAATTTGTGTATTTAACATCTTGAAACTAAATGCCTCATCGAAGCTACCAAACCTATGCTCAATGCCATTTCGATTATAAGATTGCCCTCTTTGAGCTATTAAGTTTAGCGATGAGGCTGAATAATTTGACTTTTCTATTTTATGTTATATAAAATTTATATAATCGCATTTATAGGTTTTAAAGTTTAAATTAAAATTTTTAGTGAATATTATTATATTTCTAATTTTATTAAATATTGATGATTAATAATTATTAATTAATGTAACATTGTAAACCCACTTAGTATAATTTTATTAATTATTATTAATACATATTTAGATTAGATTAATATGATATTTTAAACATAATTTCCGTTTCTAGGCTGCAAATATGTATATATCTATGTTTTTTTACTGGTGTACCCAATCCTACAATTTATTTTTGCTGTATCAGCATATCATACCCACATACATGTACCTGAACCCAATCCCAATTTGGTATCTTAGTTTTATTCTAAAGAAAATTAATAGTTAATGATAGCATGGTTGTAAGGATTATATGATGTGGCAAAAGAAATAGAAATATTCATAACCAACCATGACCAAGCACAAGCCATGCTTGTAGAGTTATTCAAAATTGTAAAACTTTAAGGTCATTAAAAACAAAAGATTTCCACTTGGTATAGAGTGTCAAAATGCTTAAATGATGTGAAAGGGGCATTGGGTGTATTGGTGTTTAGTGACATGTTGAAACTTTAGAGGTAGCTAAATTGAACAAATGAATCTAGTGTAGGACCATTATTATTGATGAGTCATGGCGGGCTTTTTTCTTTACATGTGTGAGCTGCTTGTACAAATGCTTTTGTCATTAGAGGTGAACATCCTTTGTTTAGGAGATGTTTGTGAGGGCTTCGATAGCATTATTGAAAAAATTATAAGGTTGTGACAGATTTTGATTGATTAATAGAACACTTGAGGTTATTCTCAGCAGGTAGAATAAATTCACTACTAATCTGCGAAGCTTATTTTGGAAAAAGGAGGAGCTTATATTACATCAAATGACAAAAACCATGAGTTATATCAATTAGCATAACATCTGAAGGATAACATCCGAGCCTTTGTGGCAAGGCAAAAAGAATGTATCCTTTTGGATACAACATTATGCATCAAATACAAAGCAATATGGTGTAGCATACTTGGCTGACAGTGAACTTGGGGGCAGAATTACATGGAAACTATTGTCATATGAAATCTCCATAGGATAGTATCGAAGCCTTTGTGCCAAGGCCTAAAGAGTGCATCCTTCCAGAAGCAACATTATAGATTAATTACAAAGCAATATGGTATAGAGTACGTGGCTGAGACTGAACCTTTCCACATAGCTTCATTCAACCAATGAGTTGGAAGAAACTGACTGCCTTTTAAAGTAGAATATCTAGTATGCATGCACAAAAGAAGAGTATTCAGAAGGGCCATACAAGATGAGGGGTGCAAACCCCAAGGATCTTGAATTGGATTTACCTTTTGACCTTGCTAACTCAAGCTTGGAGGAACATCTGATGACCGATCTTGTATGGGAGAGTTGTCTTCACTGGCCAGAGGAGGCCCTCTGGTTTCTTTTTCCCTACCTTTATATGGATAATGTTTTCTGCTCTCATGGATTTCATCAGATTGGCTATTTTGCAGATTTGGATTGTGAGTAATATATTATTAATTGAGCTTATTTCCTTAACTCAATTTTTTACTTATGCTACTTGATTCTCTATATTCACGAGTCATTTGGATTTCTCATTCGATACTGTACATTGCCCACCATAAACTGTTCTTGTAGAAATAAACTGCCTTTGCTCCCTTATCAAAGAATGGAAAAGCTACCAAATCCTTGACCTCAACCTTTAACCTGTCTGTCAACATAACAATGGCAATGCTTGGCTACTCTTCAAAACTATCAGTTTGTTACCAACTTGAGAAAAACCACGGTGATGGAGAAATTCTTCTTTCACTAACTTCCGTTTAGAGTTATGAGTCCTAGTGATTTTGCCTCAGATGGCAATCATGAACGCAAAGGTGAGCCTATCAGCACATGCCAAGAGTTGTAACCCTTGGGCCTGATAATGTTCAAGATTTAATTATAAATTTTTATATGAAGTTAAAGCACAAATAATTATAATAATATGTTAGATAAATTTGATAAAACAAACAGGGGATGCAAAAGTGAGCAAATGGAGATATGCTATGTGATTAATACAATGGAAAAAAATAAAAGAATAATAAAACCACAGGGATCAAGTTGTCTTACACATGCAAGTAAACATTAACCCTAACATTCTTTATATGCCGCCACATCCTTGCTTTCAAGAATTGTTCCCTGGAAGACAAGTCCGGCCAAATGAAAAACTTTAATTTCCAAGTTGAGATGTCCAGTGGCTACCTTTGCAACATAGTGTGGCTTCTTTGAGGGGAAGCACTAATTTATGAACTTAAGTGGGGATTCTTCACATTGTTGGATACCAAGCTCGATGAAAAGATGTTAACCTGCTAATAGGCTAGCAACTTCTCAAGGATGGAGAAATTGTAATTATTTCGCACCCGCAATAATGCAGAAAGGCCCAAGAAATTACAATTTTTTTTATCAACAAAACTAAAGCCTTGTGTCAAATCAAAATTTATCTAGTCTCAAATGAATTGCTTAGATTTTCCACATGCTGCTGATAGACATTTTCAAAGCTGTTAACTTGTTTGTGAAATGTGTGCATGCAAATGCTTGTGTATTGGGCAGGTGTGTGTGCGTGCACAAGTGGACGGGCAGGCATATGTATGTGTTGTGTGCTCGTGTATTTGCATCTGGGCATGCGTGTGCATGTATTGGGGGGAGGGCATTCACGTGTGTAGGTCTGTGTGAGTGTGTGTGTGTGTGTGTGCGAGCACGTGATCCTCTTAACAGTATTGGATTTATATGCAAATTCTTGATTTTGTGAGAATGCAAAGAGTGATTATGTGAAGCTACATCGACAGAGACTTAGGATCCTTATTTCCAGGAAAAATGTCTATTTATAAAAATCAATTTAGTATTGATATATTTGAAAGGAATGATTAAGGTCTGTTATTTTTCTCTCTAACTGTCTCTTAATTAGTTTTAGTATGAATTTTAATTAAAAGTGTAAAAATATTTAGAGCTTCAAATTATACAGACAAACCATTTATGATTTTCTCCATCCTTGTCTATAAAGTCAGGCTTCTAATTATGTACATGCTATGTATGTGACTGATTTTTAGAAATTTGAAGAGTCTTTATATTTTTGTTACGTCATTGTCCAGACATTCCCTTTGTTGTGTTTGCTTGGAGCATAAATATAAAGGTGCATATATTAGCACATGCTAAGGGATGTAAATTGTAACCCTTGGGCTTGACACTATTTGACATTTAACAACACATTTTAATATGAAATGAAAGCAAAAAGAATTACAACTTGTGCACAATAAATTTCATAAAATAAACAATAGATGTGAAAGTGAGCAACTGGAGATATGCTATATGATTATACACTAGATAATAATTTGAGGATCAAAATAATAAATGTTGTGCACCGACATGGCTAACACATGCAAGTAAACCTATGATACATCGGAATGTGTCGCCTGCCCTTTTGGAGGTGTAACCATACTGGGGAGGTAGGGATGCCTCAGAAACATCCCTTTGTCATTCCTTATCCTTCATTTTCACCAGATCTATTCCAGAAATGTTCCTGAAACACAACAATTTTTTGGGGACAGCCGGGGACATCAATGACATCCCCCAACTGTCTTGGGGATGGCCCGTTGTCCTTCAAAACACTCAGAAAAATAAAAAATAAAAGCATTGGACTCTCAATAAGGGCTTCCCAATTAATTTTTAACGTATTCTTTCCCACTACCATCTACGATTATGGAGCCTTTTTTTTAAGTTACTTTGGTAATGTGTATTGTGATAAAACACGAGGTGAACTCTAAATTCAGCAAGTGTAACATGGTCTATTCTGCAAGAAAAATTGATGAATTGCATTTCAAAGGCTTGACAACAGCCATGGAAAGATTGTCTTACAGCTTACTATTATACACCTATATTGTTGCTTCCATCAAAATTTCTAATTCTCAGATGGATGATACCCCGAGGGAGCAAAAACATTTTCTAATTGAGAAAGTGGAAATTAAAAATTTCAAAATGTTATTGTCTAAGGTCCTTTTAAAAGCTTCCCCAACTTCATATCCTATCAACTGGACCCTACTCATGAATATGACCTAATTGATTCATAGGAGGCAGTTTCTTGTGACATGTGGCAAGTTAGAATTAATTGGAAAGTCCTTACTGAGAGTGCAATGCATACTTAGAAAATTTAAAGAATTTGGTGGACTCTTTGACCTTGGTTAACAATAATAAAATTATGAAAAATGGCATGTGCCTTGAAGGTCTATGTGGTTTCAAATGCGCTGCCCCTTGACCCGGTTGGGGGCTGCCATCCCTAGATCCCTGGTCTAGTTTTAAAAATAAAAAAATAAAGATCATTTTGGGCCACGCTGGATGGAAAAACAACATTTTATATGCATATACATAGATGATCACATCCTTTGGACATTTTTTTGTAATTTTTATATATGTATATTGACAATGAAAGCAATGAAATTTTGCATTTGTTAATTTCTAAGTTACTGGTTCGGGTTCGGGTTTGGTCAAAGAAAAAAATTGGGGTTGGGTTCGTCCTTACAAAACATATAAAAATCAGAAATATATACATATTTACAACAATAAATAAGGAATACTCCACATAGCATCATATATTGTATAATAATCAAAACCACCATAAAAATAAAAAATATTAGAATGTCAATTAGTCAAACTTGGATGTCATGATATATATATTATATACTAAAATTAACTACATTGCTGCATTTCTTCTTGTAGGTAAGTTAAGTAACATCAGGGAAGATAGTCCAATTGGATGACGATATTATAGGTGAAGCCTTGTAGGCAAACTTGGTAATTTGGACTTGGAGAGTACTTGGAAAATCAAATGAATTAATTGGGAGTTTGAGGTCAATGCCACCAATGGGGTTGAGGGGTGGAGTGCCCGCCACCAAGCCCAAATTAAGACCTCCAAAACCACACAAACCTTCATTTTGTACATCATTTTGCATTCACAATAAGACCCAAATTAAGACTGTCAAAGCCACACAAACCTTCATGGCACACATCATTTTAGGGTTTGGGGGGGCAAATGACACTTTTAAGAGTAAAAAAAGTCAATTTTTTTTTTTTTTTTGAAAAAGGCGAAATTTGCCTGTTTTCCATGGAATCCGCCCAAATGCCCCTCGGGATTGCCCAGGTTCTGCAGGGCCAAACCCACACTCTGTGGGCCAGACCCTATCTGAACCCACAAGGGACTGGATTTGGACCCCGGACCAGGGTCAGACTGGACCAAGTCCGGGTGCTTGGGACAGCGAACCAGTAACTTAGGTTAAATTGTGTGTTGACTCTCATGTGAAATCTCAGTTCAGCTCTAATGTTATGTAATAATGTTCTATAATTTATATGATGAATGCCTTACCAATGTTATCATATGAATATTTGAAACTTCTTATATTTTTAAAATTTCTCTTTTTCTTAATAGCCATCTCTGCCTTCCCGTAAAAAATGGCCTTCCAAAAATTCTGTCCTAGAAACACATCCCCCTGTCTTGGGAACTTTGTGTAACTGGTAACATAGAAGTAAACATTAATCCTAACACACTTAATATGCTGCCACATGCTAACATTTGAGCTTTGTTTCCTGGAAGGCAAGTCCAGACAGAGGATAAAGCCATGGCTTGAATCAAATTTTATCAAGTCTCAAAGCAAAAGTTCAGATTTTCTTTAAGCTTCTGATAGACATGTTCAAAGCTGCTGAAATAATGCTAACGATTTTAGATGAATTAACTTGCCTGTGACACTTAATCAACTCGGTTAGCGTTAGCTCAAATAGAAAAGCGTCTTGAATGAAAAACACTCGCGTCGAGAATGTGCATAAGATCACTTGGTAGTGCTAACATATGACGGAGTGTTGAATTTGAAAACTAGAAAATGATAGGCGGATAACCAGCCATGAAAAGCATTTCCTCACTACCACCAAATAGTGGGGGGAAAAGATTACAATTAAAACAATTCATCCGCTGCAGCGGGCATCCACAGAGCTGTGGGGATTCTCCACTGTGAAAGTGGGTATAAGAGTGTTACAAATCAGATTATCCACACTGGCGGTAAACCATCCAGGGGTAATTTAATGACAAAACAGTAAGTAATTGCAGAACTGGAAATGGTTGGATTAGTAATGCTTAATCTCAACCTTTACAAATTAAACTCTGCAGATTACAAATTACAATGATAGAGAATGAACCCTAGAACAAGAAGTATGAACTTTTACAATCATATAACACTCCAAAACTGAAGTATAAGACCAAAAACTGAGAACTATAACAGTCTGATATAAAAATCAGAATTCTGGAAATTCAAACCAGCAAACTGTGAATTCATTAAATGCTCATAACTTGGTCAAATTACCTCCGAATGACGAGATATCAGTTGCAAATGCTTCCTAGAGGTTTGGCGCCCAAGATGCAATCCAGAAACAATCACCAAAGACTCCAGATTATTTAGCACGAATCCCAATGCTTTTCTAAATGGTACGGCCTCCTTGAAAAATCGATTTTGCAAGATAAAATCAGAAACTTGGAATTAAATTCCAATTTTTTGTGGAAGGGGGCGCCTTGAACCAAGAATTGATTTGCCAAAATACCCAGAATAGAATTAAAATCACTCCAAGAGATATAATCAAAAACTAGCTTCAGCTGTAGATGAAACAGTAAACCAAAACTGTAAAAATACTTCAGAAATTCTTCAATCTTGATGCTCAATCTGCTAGTCTGATTTGAGAAGCAGAAATAATCCAACTAGGTGTTGTATTTCAAACACGAAATTGGTAAGAGGCTAGGAGGCAACTTCCTCGAAGCAAAATGTCCATTGTCATTTTGACAGCATAACAGTATGATAATTTCATGGATGCCAAATGCTGGAGAAAAGACTTCATTTTATAAAAAACTGAGAAACTCTTCACTTTCTAGAAGAAACGCCAAGAGACACCTTTTGAAATTCTTTTCACCTTTCAAAAATATTAATCCCTCAAAAAGGTGGCGTCCAATTTCAAGCTGATATAATATTTCAATAAAGAATAAATAATCTTTTAATGAGGGCGTACCCTTCATGGCCCCACTTTAAAAACAACTTAAGTTATCTCCTTAGGCCAAGGGGGTCAATAAAGAATTAAAACATAATGCCTTTAATCAAATATTATTCACCAAATAAAGCTTTCTGAAGACCAAGCCTGAATAATAACAACTGCTCCAACTGAGGACTTAGAATAGACAACTGCAACTGCCAAAAACAAGTATTTACTAAAAATAGTAAACAACATGAAATGCCACAAACTCCAAGCCAAGAAACCCTAATTTCACCTCATTCCAGTCTACGGGTTCCGGAATAGACTGATGAACTGCAAGGCTAATCACTGATGAGAAGGGGACATTACAGTCCACCCTCCTCGAAATTGCTTGTCCTCAAGCAACTGAAAAGATGGATGCAACAAAATTTGTTCACCTTCCCACGTGGCATCTTCAATAGGCAAATTCCTCCATCTAACCAAGTATTCTTTGATTGTCCTTCTTCTCAAAGAACGCTCTCTAGTATCAAGAATGAATCAACACCAACTAACCTTCCTCATCCAATGGAGGTAATTTTGAAGTAGCCACCACGTTGTGTCCAATTGCCTTCTTGAGGCGTGACACATGAAAGACATTATGTACTTTGCTTTCAGCTGGAAGCTCCAACTCATAAGCAACTTCACCAATTCTCTTGGTGACTTTGAAAGGACCATAAAAACGTGGCTTCAACTTTTCCGCACCACTTTTCTTGAGAGAAGATTGTCTATATGGCTGAAGCCTCAAATAGACCATGTCCCCAACTTCAAAAGACCTCTCAACACGCTGCTGATCAGCGTATAACTTCTGCTGATTTTGAGCTTGTTGCAGATTTTCCTTGAGAGATTTCAAGATGTCTTGGCTCTGTTGTAACATATCCAGTGCTTGTGGAGCTCTACTATCACCAAACACTAAATCAACAAAATTAGTAGCTTCATAACCATAAAGAGCCATAAAAGGTGACATCTTAATTGACATGTGATAGGAAGAGTTATAACAATACTCTCCTAAATGAAGCCATTTAATCCAAGCTCTTTGCTGTCCTGAAACATAGTTTCTTAGGTAGCCCTCTAACTGTCACAAGGTTCGGCGAACTTCAAGCATGAAGTTCGAATTTCACCGAATCTGAAAGTTTTGTTTTAAATTCGTTGAAATTCGCCGTATTTCATCCACTGACGTGTCGTCTTCTAATGTGCGCCAAAGGGTAATCAAAATGCAAGCACTGAGTTTTCCATCGATTGCAGGCAATTTCTCTGCGGGTGCCAGTGACCTTCACGTATATCCGCTACTTCATCGGGTCCCCGCAACCATAATATCCCTTGAATTTCCTTTGTTTCCGCACAGCGGGCAATATGTGTGGGCACGGGAGTTCTTGCAATGGTTCGCGCAATACCACCAATACCTACGTCACACTTGCACTATCTATTCTTCACGGGCTGGGTGTAGCCTCGATCCCACGAGGAGATCCTCGGTAGCTTGGAACATCATAAATCTTTATTTGCAGTCAGATTGCTCCGCGACAAGCATTTCGGTTATAACTTTGCTACCTTTATATTGTGTTTTGATATATTTTTAATATAATTTTATATGTAATAAATTATTTTTACTTATAAGATATATATATATGAGAAAAAATATATTATATTTATATATTATATATTATATATATAAGAAATATATTATATATTATATATATAAGAAAATGTTTTGCATTATATATATTTTAGTATATATAATATTTACTAGTTTTTATATACTTGTAATATTATTTAATTTCCTTTAAACAATTTTGTGGATATATTACTTATAAGTTATATTTATAAAAATAAAAATAAAAATTACATAAGGCGAATTTAATCCGAATTTTTTACTTTTCGCATTTTTTCTTTGCCGAACTTCATCCGAATTTCAATGTTGCCGAACTCGAATTCGAATTCGAACCTTGTGACTTAGCCTCTAACCACTTGTTAACAATTTATTGCTTACATCTACGTTTTTGTGGGTGATAACTAGTGCTTGGAGTAAGCAGCATGCCCACTCAATCCGAAGATCTCTTGCCAAAACACTTAGGAACTTCTGTCCCTATCGACCAATAGTTTTAGGCAACCATGCAAACGGAAGACCTCTCTGAAAAACAACTCAGCCACTTGAGCTGCTGTAAATGAAGTAGTGACAGCAAAGAAATGAGCAAATTTTGTTAGTCTATCAACCACAACAAAAATACAATCACGTCCTTGCACCTTGGGCAACCCCGTGATGAAATCCATGGTAATACTTTCCCATTTCTGATTCGGAATGGGCAAGGGCTGTAGCAGACTAGCTGGATAAGAGTGTTCATTTTTATTTCTTTGACAAATCGGACACTCTCTAATGTAGTTCAAGACTTCTTCTTTCAACCCTTTCCAAGTGAATCTTTCACGAATCTGCTTATAAGTCTTGAAAATCCCTTGATGACCAGCAAGGGGAACATCATGAAAAGATTGTAGAATCTTCTTTTTAAGCTTAGATTCTTGCACTAAAAAGATTCTATCTTTATAGTAAATTATACCATCAACCAACTTATACCTTTCATCAACCAAATGACCTTCTAGCAAGCTGGTTGCAAACTGATTTTTAACATAATCAGCAACAATTAACTCCTTCCAATCTGCTGATAACTCACAAAGTGACTGCAAATGAGGCCTTCTTGAAAGAGCATCAGCCACTATATTATTTTTCCCTTTGACATATTCAATGTCAAAGTCATATGCTTGGAGCTTACTTACCCACTTCTGCTGCCTTTCATTCAAATCCTTTTGGCGCATAAAATGTTTAAGACTATTGTGGTCAGTCTTAACAACAAATTTACTTCCCACCAAGTATTGACGGAATTTAGACAAAGCATGCATGATGGCAAGCATCTCTTTGTCATAAATGGAGTAAGTTTTTTCTGCTCCTCTCAACTTCCGGCTCTCGAAGACAATAGGATGTTTGTCTTGCATTAGAACAGCTCCAACACCTTCACCTGAAGCATCACACTGTAATTCAAAAGATTTTGTAAAATCCGGAAGAGCCAACACTGGACATGTACTCATGATTTGCTTAAACTTATCAAAAACTTCTTGTGCCTTCTTAGTCCAAAGAAAAGCTCCTTTCTTTGTAAGATCTATGAGAGGTGCTGCTTGATGAGAATATCCTTTCACAAATCTTCTATAGAATCCACATAACCCTAAAAATCCTCTCAAATGAGAAATATTCTTTGGAGTTGGCCAATCAAGAATGGCCCTTATCTTTTCTGGATCCACTTTCACACCCTTTGAACTGATAATGTGGCCAAGATATAAGAGTTCTGTCAACCCGAACTCACACTTTGATTCTTTGGCGAACAAACATTCCGCCTCTAAAATACTAAGCACTTCTTCCAAATGCTTAAGGTGCTCTTCCCATGACTTACTGAATATGAGAATGTCGTCGAAGAAGACGAGCACAAACTTCCTCAACTGCTGTCTAAAAATCTTGTTCATACAAGATTGAAATGTAGCTGGAGCATTTGTCAAACCAAAAGGCATGACAAGAAATTCAAAATGCCCAAAATGGCATCTAAACGCTGTCTTCTCTATATCCGCCTCCCTCATTCTGATTTGGTGATAGCCTGAACGAAGATCAATCTTTGAGAAGAACATGGCCCCATGGAGCTCATCAATAAGCTCATCAATCCTAGGGATAGGATATCTATTCTTGATGGTTTTCTGATTCAATGCGCGATAGTCAACACACATACGCATTGTGCCATCTTTCTTTTTGACCAGCACCACTGCAGAAGCAAAAGGACTCTTGCTTGGTCTAATGAAACCACTCTCTAAAAGCTCCTTGATAGCTTTTTCAATTTCATCTTTCTGCTTCTTTGGATAACGGTAAGGTGTAGTCATGACAGGCTTTGCTCCTTCTTCTAACTCAATTATATGCTCAGAACCTCTTTCAGGAGGTCTTCCAGGAGGTAGGCTTCCAAAGACTTTGCTCTTCTTCGAAAGTAAGGCTTGAATATCAGGGTGATATTGCCTTTTCTCCTCTACTGGATCAGCTAGTAGAACCATACATTCAGCAGCCCATTCAACCTAATTGTGATGGATCAGCCTTTCCATCCTCTTCAAGGACACAATTCGAGGGCCTCCATTTGACATCCCTCTTAAAACAACCTTCCTTCCATTAGACTGAAATTTAAGTTCCATGGTTTGCAAATTTAATGTGATCTCACCAAGAGATCGCAGCCATTGTATGCCCAACACAACATCAGTGTCTCCAATTCCCACCACATAAAAATCATCTTTAATCTCATGATTCCCTAATTGCATAGAGAGGTTAGGAATCTTCCTTGTGCAAGACATAGTAAAACCATCAGCAACCATTACCTTGAAACCATCAAATTCTTCAGTCTTCAAACCTTTTCTAGCAACTAATCCTTCATCAATAAAATTGTGAGTTGCTCCGGTATCAATTAGAGCAACTATCCTTTGTGAATTCACAACTCCATGAACCCTAAAAGATTCATTTTTTTGAAAACTTGATAGTTGTGCAAAAGCACTACCATCTCCCACCTCTTCGAACTTGTCTTCTGGATCTTCTTCACCTTCACTACTTGCTGATTCGTATTGCTGATCAGACGAATCAGATTCTGATCCATAATCAGAATAGCCCTCCATTCGATTTGCTTTGCCTCTTCCATAGCAACGGTGACCCTTAACCCAAGGATCACGGCAAGTGTAACAAACTCCATCTTTTCTAAGCTGTTCTTTGAGCTCTTATGACAACCTTGGTGGAAACTTCTTGGGCAGATTTGAAGAAGGCTTTTTATCTTTCTTATGGCTGAATGGTTTTGAGTGAAACTTAGGCCTTGGGGCTGCCAACTCCATGCTCCTAGCTTTCTTGATAGCTTCATCTAATGTTGGTGGATCAAATGCTTTGACCCAACCCTTCAAAGGCTCCATTAAACCTTCAGCAAAAAGAACCACAAGTCTTCTTTCAGTAATGTTAGGCACCATTACTGACAACCTTTGAAAATCAGCCACATAGCTTTCTAAAGATCCTTGCTGTCTCAATTGTGCCAATTCTCTAAATCTCAATTCTGGATCTTTGGTGTCAAATCTTTCAATCAACTTATTGGTAAACTCTCCATATGTGCGAACTAGGTTATGGCCAAGAGTGACCAAACCATGAGTCCACCATTCATGAGCTATCCCATCTAAATGCAAAGTAGCAAATTTGATAGCATCTTCTTCCGGCATGGGTCTGAGAGAGAGGTAGTTATCTAACTTCTGTACCCACGATCTGGCTGTACACTTATTACTACCATCAAAATGTTCCATAGTAATCTTTCCCAATGCTTGGTAGAAGTCATTTCTAGGTGCCATAGGACGTTGTTCAGTCCTTCCTCCATTTCTTCGGCTCCTTTGATTCATGAATTGGTCAAAGGTCCAAGTACCTCTCAAATCAAGAGGTAAAGAAACGTACTCCATGTAAGCTTGACGTGCATCATCAGCAAAGTTTGGAGTAGCTTCAACCGGTTGTTGCTCTTCCCTTGGTGTGAAGACGGGAAAAAGGGGTCTAGAGGATGACCCACTAGGAATTGCAGCATGCTGACCCACAATTCTATCTCTTGTATTCACCTCAGGACTGCCACTATTGTTATTCCCATTAACTCCACTGCTTTCTCCAGTTGAGTTATTTTGGGGCTGAATGATATTCTGAGCTGCTTGCTGGTCCAACTTGGACAATAATTGGGACATCATGTCTATCATCCCATCAAACTTCTTCTCAACTCTGTCCCTCTCTTCATTATCTCTCCTTACAGTGTCTGACATTATTCAAACTGTTTGTTCAACTACTTCCACTGATTTATTTGAACCTTCCACTGTTTTACCAAGATCTCTTAGGACTCCTGAGAAGGTCTCTGCCTCTGGAACGGGCAGAAACTGATGCTGATTTCTAGCCTGACTTCTGGTGTATGGCCTAGTGTCTCTTTCACTCATCAGATAACCAACTGCAAATTGCCACAGGATGGCAGGGTCTTCTGCTCTGATACCACTGAAATAAGCTAACCAATTTTTTTGATGAATTAACACACACAACCAGCACTTAATCAACTCGGTTAGCGTTAGCTCCAAATAGAAAACTCAACTTGAATGAAAACTACTCGACGTCAAGAATGTGCACTCAAGATCCCACTGAGGGCGAGGTGCTAACATATGACGGAGTGTTGAATTGAAAACTAGAAACTGATAGGCGGATAACTAGCCATGAAAAGCATTTCCTCACTACCACCAAACAGTGGGGGGAAAAGAATTACAATTAAAACAATTCATCCGCTGCGGCGGGCATCCACAGAGCTGTGGGGATTCTCCACTATGAAAGTGGGTATAAGAGTGTTACAAATCAGATTATCCACACTGGCGGTAAACCATCCAGGGGTAATTTAATGATAAAACAATAAGTAATTGCAGAACTGGAAATGGTTGGATTAGTAATGCTTAATCTCAACCTTTACAAATTAAAATCTGCAGATTACAAATTACAATGATAGGAAATGAACCTTAGACATGAAGTATGAACTTTTACAATCATATAACACTCAAATACTGGAGTATAAGACCAAAAACTGGAAACTGTAACAATCTGATATAAAAATCAGAATTCTGGAAATTCAAACCAGCAAACTGTGAATTCATTAAATGCTCATAACTTGGTCAAATTACCTCCGAATGACGAGATATCAGTTGCAAATGCTTCCTAGAGGTTTGGCGCCCAAGATGCAATCCAGAAACAATCACCAAAGACTCCAGATTATTTAGCACGAATCCCAATGCTCTTCTAAATGGTACGGCCTCCTTGAAAAATCGATTTTGCAAGATAAAATCAGAAACTTGGAATTAAATTCCAATTTTTTGTGGAAGGGGGCGCCTTGAACCAAGAATTGATTTGCCAAAATACCCAGAACAGAATTAAAATCACTCCAAGAGATATAATCAAAAACCAGCTTCAGCTGTAGATGAAACAGTAAACCAAAACTGTAAAAATACTTCAGAAATTCTTCAATCTTGATGCTCAATCTGCTAGTCTGATTTGAGAAGCAGAAATAATCCAACTAGGTGTTGTATTTCAAACACGAAATTGGTAAGAGGCTAGGAGGCAGCTTCCTCGAAGCAAAATGTCCATTGTCATTTTGACAGCATAACAGTATGATAATTTCATGGATGCCAAATGCTGGAGAAAAGACTTCATTTTATAAAAAACTGAGAAACTCTTCACTTTCCAGAAGAAACGCCAAGAGACACCTTTTGAAATTCTTTTCACCTTTCAAAAATATTAATCCCTCAAAAAGGTGGCGTCCAATTTCAAGCTGATAGAATATTTCAATAAAGAATAAATAATCTTTTAATGAGGGCGTACCCTTCATGGCCCCACTTTAAAAACAACTTAAGTTATCTCCTTAGGCCAAGGGGGGAAGTCAACAGAGAATTAAAACATAATGCCTTAATCAAATATTTTTCACCAAATAAAGCTTACTGAAGACCAAGCCTGAATAATAACAATTGCTCCAGCTGAGAAGGACTGAGAATAGACAACTGCAACTGCCAAAAATAAGTATTTACTATAAATAGTAAATAACATGAAATGCCACAAACTCCAAGCCAAGAAACCCTAATTTCTCCTCATTCCAGTCTACGGGTTCCGGAATAGACTGATGAACTGCAAGGCTAATCACTGATGAGAAGGGGACATTACAGCTGCTAACTACACACAGATCATATCTAAAGATGTGACATAGCTATTTTTGATCTTAATTCATAAACTTGGTAGATGCAGTTTCCAACAGGTCATCATCCTCTTAACGGGAATGGGTTTGCATGAAAAAATTCATGATTCTGTGAGAACTGATAAAGTGATTACAAGTTATGATGAATGCAAATATAAATCATCTTTGTTTCTGAGGCAAAGACTTAGAGACCCTAATTTCATGAAAAATGTTTATTTATAGAAATCATTTTATTATTGAGATAGTTGAATGGAAGGAAAAAGGCCAGCTTTTCTGTCAAACTATATGTTCTTGATTAGTTTTACTGTTTTAACTTTTAGTATGATTATTTAGGGCTATTTCCAATTAATGCAGATAAACCATCTAATATTTGATTTGCATATCCTTGTCCGATGTCTATAAAGCTGGGGTTACAATTACATGGATTTTAGAAATTTGAAGAGTATTTAAAATTTTGTTAGGTCATTGTCCAAACATTCCTTGTGCTGGATTTCATTGAACAACTGCTGCAATATTATTCTTTTACGCATTCTAAATCAAGCTTCTGCTTTTGCAGATTCCTTTATTTCAAGACTGTCAATTGATGAAGGAGAATCTATCTATGACTACTGCTGGTATCCTCATATGCTTGCCTCAGGTGCATCTGAAATCCTTTAAGTTCCATGTTTTAATGACTTATTGGTTTATTTAGTTTCAAATGCATTTTAAAGGTAACTTCTGAAGCTTGATTTTGTAATGGATTTGTGGATTTTGCAGATCAAGCTAGCTGTGTCTTTGCATCTACTTCTCGTGATCATCCTGTCCATCTTTTGGATTCTGTTTCTGGACAAGTAATAGTCTGCAACACTTACGATTATCTCTCTGCATACTTTTGAAATGTCATATTAACTATTGGAAGTATTTAAAAGAATATGATATATAAGTTTTGTTGAGCAGTTGTGATCATGCATTTTCTGGATAGACCTTATTGATTTGTTGTCTTTCAATAATAACTCTTGGCAGATTCGGTGTACGTACCGGGCATATGATTCTATGGATGAAATAACAGCAGCCTTTTCTGTTGCCTTCAATCCTTCGGGAACAAAGTATGATTTCCTTCTCTAATCAATTTTTCTTCTGATATAGACATCAGTCTGTCTTGATTGTCATTCTTCTATCAGTTTTTTTTACTTATGCATGTGAATGTGCAATAATTTATAGTCTCCGTTTGGTTGCTTTTGCTAGTTTGTCTTGATTCTAGCTCTCTAGCTTTAGCTATTTTCTTACTTATGCATGCTAATGTGTATGTATTTTCAGTACCCATTTGGTTGTTTTTGCTACTTCTCAACTTTTTTTCCATTTCTTGTTTGATTCTGCATTTGGGAATCCTCTAAATCATGTAATAAGTATTTTTGTTTTGTTAGTTGATTACATATATTTCTATAATTTCAAAATTTTTAAACTATTGGATATCGTTTACAAATATGGCTCATACGAGCATCAACTTACAAAGCATAATATCTGCCCAACAGCCAGCCCAATAAGTTCTGTAGATATATCTGCGCATCAACATTATAAATCAGCCCAGCCAAAAAGAGTCCATATAAAAGAAAGCATATACAAAACCATTTCGAAACCATGCTGTCACAAAACCAATCATTTATTACTTTTTCCCCAATTTTCTTATCAATGCTACTTGTGAGGTCTTCAATATTTTTTCAAATATCGAACTCTGTAGTCAACACAATCCTGCAACCAAGCATTTGGATATATCTAAATGGGAACTGCAGGGTAAGGAGTGGAAAAATTGTCTTCATTCTTGTCTAAGGAGTCAACATTTATAATAAAAGAAACACAAGGAATAATAAAGACCTTTGTCTTTATCATTACTAGACACAACTACGACATCCCTCTGTGGTGGCCAACCATCCTTATCATAAGCATCATTATGAGAACCAACACCCCATTGAACACTTTGAGGATTAGGAATCTGAATCATGCATAAAATTCTCAACACCACTCTTCTTCATATGCACCTGTAATACAACATTATTTGCAACAAAGTAAATGGTGACTCATTGCAAAAAGTCAGTGAGCAACTTTCTGATACCTTGAAACACTTATTTATTTATGTCAGTCCAACGATACCACATAATTTTAGTACAAGAGATGAGCCATAACATATCCATGAACTTATAAAGAGGGGAAACAGACTTATTTTACCCAAAAAACTATCAAGCCATTCAATAGAAGACTTGCTAGTACACCCAGTAAACACTGCCACATAGCTTGAGCAAAGAGACAATCAAAGGATAAATGCATAAAAGACTCAATTTCATCACAAACAAGATGGACTCTAGACTTAGGAAAAAAAGAATTTGTTGATGTTATTGCAGCTTCGGGCTTCATACTTCCTTATTTATTTGTGATTATTTAATGGCAACATATCTCTAAGATGACCGACCTCCTTTGAAATTATTATTTATTATTTGTAATTATTTTTATGGTTGCTGACCTTGTCCTTGAAAAGGTGCACCTCTCTAAGCAACATGTATATATAGAAGGTCACTTTCTCTCATTTGTGTATCAAGCAAGTTCGATTATTCCTTCTCTCAAGTGCGGTTTCTATCAAGAGCAGATCCTTCCTTCTAGTGCAAATTTCTTTGAAGGCAGATTGTGAATCTTTACAAGTGCAGATTTGTGTTTAAGGAAGGGCAGACTGTTATCTGTTGTTACAGCCATTGCTGGTGCCGAATATTGGCCTTGTGTGTGGCCACATTGTAAAGTGTATTGTTGCCATTACATGTATATAAGAGATATATATTTGTTGCTGGGTTTTTTCTCCCTCAAGAGGAGGGTTTTCCCAGGGTATCTGCTGTGTTATTGTGTCTGATTTTTGAATTAAATTTCTGTGTCATTAATCTGATCATAAAACTAACATGGTATCAGAGCGGGTTGATGCAAGATCTGATCAGATGCAGATTTAAAGTGACAAAGGTATAAGCTGTTTTTGTCTTTAAATATAGTGAGTGCCAGATGCTAAGCGAATTTAATCTGGACTTCATTCATATTATCACAAATATTGGAAAAATTATTGGGTGTCTTTGAGAGTTGAAGGAGCAGCATCACCTAGTTGTGATCAGGCATTTTTGCGTATCATTCTCAGACGACATTCTACAAGGGTCGATGTTTGCTTAGCTTTCGTCTCAAGGTCGCATACCATCTTCTGTCTATTCGTCTTGAAGGAATCTATAGTAATTCAATTCAGACGGGCTAATGATTAGATTGATCGGCTCACAGCATCGAAAGCCACTGTCGGGAGCAGATATGTCTTGACATACATATCATGGAGTGCTTTGAAGTTTACGATATCAGGACCTTGAGTGTTAGAGATGGCAACATATTTATATGCTACATTGCTGTCAAGGTTGAAGCTATGAAGAACTTTGCCGACAATCCCTAATCTGCAAATTCATTGTGCTATTGTGATGCGCTTATCATTAAAGAGTTGTCGGGGAGAAGTCATTTCCGTCGATTCAAGGATTTCGTGTTGTGATCATTTGAATTCTCTCAAGAAATCGAGACTTTAGAGAACTTCCGACTTTGCAAGTGATATATGAGATGGTGTAAGCAGTTCTTGCCAGTCAAGATTATTGAAGTCATGCTGGGAGCGGTTGAACTCTAGGTTCCTCTAATATCGTATTGCATTTGATTACATTATAAATTGTATTTGCTGAGTCATTTACTAAAATTAGCACTGTGTCCTCTTTTTATAAGTTGATGTCTTAACAACATCCGTAATATTGCAGTTTGTATTAAGTCTGCATATAGGTATTGGCACTGCATTGAGATTGCTGTAATAGTCTGATGCTAGTTGGAAAACTTGTATTTAGAGTATGCAAATCAAATATCCATATAGCCGTCATTGCTTGGTATCAAATAGAGATAGAATATCCTAATCTCATTGTAATCCACTAAACACTAGAAAGTATACAGTGGTCGTTGTTCTTTCTGTAGTGTGAACTGCAATACGGTAAAGTGGAGTGCGCATCTAAGTCCGTAAAATCCCATTAGAGATCAAGACTCCGAAAGGCTGAAATAAAGAAGTGGACCTTGTTAAAGATGAGCTAATTCCATAAGGAGATGGGATGTTTTGTGTAGTTCGATGTTATGAGGCCCTCATTTGCATAATCCTCATAATCACTACTCTATATACAGAGTGGAGTTAATGGAGTCAGTTCAAGTCGTGAAGGTTGTGTGCTGATCTGAGCGCAAGAGCAGCAAATCGTACTGTGTTCAGTAGTTGCGTCCATTAGAATATTTAAAGAGATAAGTATTCTTTGTTCGCTGAGTTATATCATTTAGTTAGATCTTATAATTAGTAAAGAGAGATAGTGGTTTCTCTTGAATTGTGTTCACTAGCATAAGATTTTTTTGAAGATTTCATTTATTGCATGCTAGTTGTGAAGATTTTTGAGTGTGACTCTGAAATAAAAAGAGAATTGTAATTTCGATGGTATCATTCTCTAATGCATGAACTGTGATTGAGCCTTAAACTCTTGGAGAGAGTTGGTTCTACATGCTAACTGCATATTGCATTCAAGAAATCTATATTTGTGCAGATTGTTTTTTGTTGTGCTGAGTTTGGCACTCTCGAGAGGAGTAAAAGATGGAAGAAAGAGTTATATCAAAATTAAATAAAGATAAGTTTCTTTATCCCCTCATTCTGATCTTTTGATATATTTCTCTTATAGGTTGATTTATTTATGTTTTAATATTGCTCATAAATTATTATGTATTTATGCTATAACCTGAGATAGTAAACCTTGTATGATTCTAGCCTTGATATTTCTTTGGATAATTATAAACTGTTAGTAATCTCTCTCTAAAATGCTTTAAGGGCGAATCTAGGAGTAAGAAGGTGATGAGAGATTGTTTAGTGATGAAAAGCTTGAAGCATCTTGTGAGGAAGTCATGCCGACCAAAGAAATGATCAAGCATGAAGTCACAACTTGCAACCATGAGACTGAGTTGGTGGCTAGAGGGAGTTCACTTCCAGAATACTTCTTTGCAATCTCTAAAGCAGGGATCAAGAGGGAGCTTTGTAACTCACTAAGAAGAAGTGAAGATTACTGTATTGCAAGGCTAGGTGCTAAACCCTTAGAGGATCCCTTCAGCAGCTGAGATCATTATTGCTCAAAACTGTCATCTGGATTTGTCATTGGCAGCTTCGCAAACCTATTCAGAATAGAGTGATCTCCAATGAGGTCGAGGAGGTTAACCCTGAACTCTCTACAGTACTAGAGGTGTGCACTGGAAAACATTTATCTAAGGCAAGCATTGCAGGAAATCTTGGACAATGAGGTCAGAAGGTTGATGCAAGTACTTAAAGATTCAAAGGGAGCCAACTATTGATATTTTGAAGAGATTTGGTATGATGGATTGCAAATCCATGTCTACACCTATGGAAACCAACCTACACAAGTTGAAGGAGGTTGCAGCTAGTTCAGACCTGGTGGATCCCATGATGTACAGGCACTTGATTGGATCCTTGATGTATCTAGTTAAAACTAGACCTGAAATCTACTATGCAGTAAGTGCCCTTAGTCAGTCCATGTCTGAACCGAGGCAAGTACATCTTGTTGCAGCGAAACATGTCCTGAGATACTTGCATGGGACAGTTGGATATGGGCTGAGATATTCTTCAGGTGTGATCCTGGAGTTGCATGGTTATACAGGTTCTATTTCAACAGGTTGTGTTGCTGATCAGAAGAGCACCTCTAGATGTTATTTCAGTTTAGGGTCTACGATGATCCCCTGATGTGGCAGGAAGCAGTCTTCAGTGGCACTGAGTACTACAGAGGTCATGTACATTGCAGCATGTGTGGCAGTTTGAGAAGCAGTATGGCTTCAGAAGCTCTTTGTAGGATTGGTTGGACAATCATTGGAGCCGACTGTCATCCATTGTGTTAATTAAGCTATGTGGAGCCTTTTGTCAATACAGTGTTTCATGACAGAACTAAACATGTTATTCAGGAAAGCATTTCAATTGAGGTATATCAGCACTGATGAGCAGACGACATACATTCTCACCAAGCCTCTCTCCAGGATAAAGTTTGTGTACTTTCAAGATAAGCTTGGTATGGTGGAGAATACAACCTTAACTGAGAAGGAGTCTCAGTATCAGTGATCCTCATTAATGAATTCTTCTCTGTGAGAGAAGTTTGAGGTGAAATCCCTTGATTAATGAGTTCTTCTCTGTGAGAGAAGTTCGAGGTGAAGTCCCTTGATTAATGAGTTCTTCTCTGTGAGAGAAGTTTGAGGTGAAATCCCTTGATAAATGAGTTCTTCTTTGTAAGAGAAGTTTGAGGTGAAATCCCTTGATTCCACCCTGTGCGAGAGCCATGGTGGATGTCATGTGTGTGACTCCATGATAGCATCACGTGAGAGAGTCCGTGATGATTCCTCTTGTACTTGTGTTTTCACCCTCTGGGAGAGCCATGGTGAAAGTCATGTTGAGGTGACAACATCACGCAAGTGATGAACACTTGTACATACCATACATGGTTGTAGCCATTATGATTGATATCACAATGAGGTGATATCTGATATCACGATGAGGTGATATCATTTATTTTCCACATATGGTTGTAGCCATTGTGGTTGGCATCATGATGAGGTGATGTGTCTTGTGCAGCAGGAGGTATTCCTCCCTAGCTGAGAGGGAATGTTGATGTTATTGCAGCTTCGGGCTTCATACTTCCTTATTTATTTGTGATTATTTAATGGCAACATATCTCTAAGATGGCCAACCCTTTGTAATTATTATTTATTATTTGGGATTATATTTTCCTTTGGTGGCCAACCTCCTTCTTGAAGAGGTTCGACCTCTCTTGTAACAATGAATATATAAAAGGTCATTTTCTCACATTCCTGAATCAAGCAAGTTCGATTATTCCTTCTCTCAAGTGCAATTTCTATCAAGAGAAGATCCTTCCATCTAGTGTGAATTTCTTTGAAGGCAGATTGTGAATCTATTCAAGTGTAGAATTATGTTCAAGGAAGGGCAGACTGTTATCTGTTGTTACAGCCATTGCTAGTGCCGAATATTGGCCTTGTCTGTGGCCACATTGTAAAGTGTATTGTTTCCATTACTTATATATATAAGAGATATATTGTTGTTGGGTTTTTTCTCCCTCAAGAGGAAGGTTTTCCCAGGGTATCTACTATGTCTTTGTGTCTGATTTTGAATTAATTTTCTATGCATTAAATCTGATCATAAAACTAACAGAATTAACACCAACAACCAACTTTTGATAAAACAATAACCACCTAATTTTTTTGAGCTCTAAATACTTGGACCAAATTCTTTTCAATCTATTAGACCATATATTCCATGGACTATACAATCCCCACAGGGAGTTTAACTTACAAATCCAGTCAGTAGATCATAAATATATATAGGAGTAACATGCAGTAGGTTTTACCACCAATCCATTCAACCTTTTTCCATAACTGATTATGCCAAGAAATTTGATAAAACTTGCTATCTAACTCAGATTTCTAATCATAGTATAAGTATCTTTTGCTCTTTAGGAATCATATATTATCTTGAATAAGTTTTCATTGAAGCAAACCCCCGTTCTCTGTAAAACCCTCAATAGTTTTCATCCCTCAACTACTCCATGATTTGGCTGAGAAAACATTATGCCAAGAAGAGAGTTTTTAAATTTTAAACTCCACCATGAAGATCTGAAACCCATTATCTGTTCTTTATTTTCTGAAATAACATCATACACTTTTTGTAAAATTCTTGACAAAAACTATGCCTTCCAGATAGAACAAAAAATAAGGTAGCCAAAATTGTCAAACAAAATATCTGAAAAATGCAAAACTTTTCAGCTAGGACTCTTTTCTGGAACATCGTTATCAAATTATGCCTAAATAGTTGCTTCTAAGGCTCATCACCATGCAAGGCTTTAGCAATTCACTTAACTGCATATGAAATATCCTATTTGAACAAATCTTTTAGCCTCATTTCCCCAGTTTCTCTAGACTTTATATACATATCTCAAGAAAGAGCATGCCTTTTTTATTGTCAATTTAACTCAAATAAGAAGAAACCAACCAACAGGAAGGAAGAGAACATCTTTTAACAAACTTGGAACGTCCTAGCAAGATATAACAAGTTACGTTGCCCTTTGGTAAAGTTGTTCACTTCATTGATAATTCATCTTCACATGTCCTTAAGGGATGGATTAAGGTAATAGGGAATACCAAGATACTTGATCACTTCATTTGGCCTCAAACACTTCCAACCCTTGCTCACCAACCAATTAAGAAACTTCTCAAACTAGTTCAGGACATTAGACTTATGCACATCAATTCTAGATCTTGAGGCATTACAATGGATATCCAACCTCCTATTAAGGTTGTTAAAGTTGTTTTCTTCCATTTTAACAAAAATAGTAGTATTATTAGAAAATTGAAGCTCAATCATAAAGTCTCCAAAAGGAAGGACTAGTCCCTTAATTGGACCTAAAGATTAATTTGTCAATAAGTAATGAATAACCTCAACAACAATAAGAAATAGAAACAAAGCAAGAGGACAGCCTTGTCTAATAGACATTTGTGAAGGGTGAAATCAGACAAGTTATAGAAACCTGTGCAAAAGCATCTCTAAACAAAACACTCACCATTTTGCAAAAGGTCTCTCAAAATTATTAAAGTATTTATTGTAATATTAATGGTCATCTTAGCTTTAGTTAGTCGTTTGTTTACTTTTAGTTAACTTAGTTAACTTTTAGTAACTTCTATTTATGCTTTAGTTTGTTTTAGCATCTTTCGGCTTTTTGCTTTAGTTTGCTTTAGTTAATGATGGTTTCTTTTTAGAAACATTGTCTTGTAATTTTCTTTATAAGGAGTTCTCTTCTCCTTTTGTAATCACAAAATAATGAATATCGAATATCAATTATCATTTCATGGTATCATAGCTTAGGCTCAAACTTTTTTTGACGAATTTTTAGTAATAAAAATTCAGGTTTTCCTAAGGAATTTTTTAGGAATTTCTTAGATGTTTTTAACCGATTTTTCAAAAATAAAAAATCAAAGAAATTTCTAAAATTTTGTGAGCTGATTTTTTTTTTGAAAATCGAAGAATTTTTTGAAGCAAAATTTTCGAAGGGTTTTTGAAGCAGATTTTCGTGGAAAATTCCGAGGATTTTTTTGAAGGGTTTCAAAGTGAAAATCGCAGATTTCTTTTGAGGCAAAATTCACGGTTTTTTGGTTCTTTTTTCGTAGGTTTGTTGAAGTGGAAAAACGCATTTGGCTTCCTGTGATTTGCGACCTTTTGAAGGTTTTTTGGCTCACATATTCTTCCCTATTTGTGTCGTTTTTCTCTCATTGCCGAGATTTATGAGTTTCTCGGCTTAAATTGATCGAGAAAGGGCATTTTTTCAAGGGTTTTTTGTCATGTATTTTGATAATTTTTAAAACACGATCTTGTTTTTGTTGAGATTTTTCAAAATCGCGGGATCCTCAAGGGTTTCGCGGAGCTTTAGTTGGGCTGTGATCTCGCTTCCTCGGGCAAAGCAATCGCTCACACAATCTAAGGAGTCTTCGTGGGTGTATTTTCTGTCTTTTTGTGGCAGTGCGACCTGCATTTTTGGAACGGATTTTTCTTTTTTTTTTTGGGCTGACTTTCAGTGACCTAGGGTTTTTTGATTTTGGGTGGGAATTTTTTAATTTTTCCAGAAGTTCTGGAAATTTCTGAAGAGTTTGTTTACAAATTTTTTGTCTGAAAAAATGGTGGTTCTCGTAAACCTCATGGGTCCGCAAGGATTTTTCTTGAAAAAAATGGTGGTTTTGCTAAACCTCATGGAATCATAGATTTTTTACAATTTTCTAAAAAAAATTGAACTAGTTTTTGACAGGTTTTTTTTTGGTTGAAAAATAAAAATACCTGCAAAGAGTTTTTCAAATCTTTTTCCTAAAAAAAAATTTACGTGTTTCTTCAAGAAGAGTTTTTGAAAATTTTTCTATAAAAATTTTGCTGTCTTTCAGAAGTATTTTGATTTTTGATTTTTTTTTTTTACTTTTCCAAAGTTTTCAAGGTTTTTCTCGAAAAGTCTTATTGTTAATGAGCTCTAGACGATTTTTGAAAAAATCATGAGTTGTGCTACCTAATTGTCTAGAGTTTGTACCAACTGATCACAAAATTACCTCATTTTTTGTGCTTTTGGAAAACAAGAGGGATGGCGTATTTGTCCAATGTTATGTTGGAAAATACGTAGAGGTTCAATGGAAAGAATTACAACATGTGGAAGCTGAGGATGTTTACCATCTTTGAGTACTGGTGTCTGGATGCGCTTGTTCTAGGTACAATAATTCGTCCCACTATTGCTGGGAAGGATCAGGACAAGTATGATGGAGGTAATAGGGAGACAGTTATGCTTCTAATGTTATCTGTTATCGATGAGATGTTACTAGAAATACAATCTAGTAAGTTTGCTGCGGAGATCTGGAAGCATTTGAAAGATCTTCATGAGACCTCAGACAAGGGAAGGGCTTTCTTTCTGAAGAATATGCTGTTGTTCATTATGATGGATGACCAAGTGTCTTTGTAGGAGCACTTGATGAAAATCAAAGATACTCGCGATCAATTGGAGGCCATTGGTCGTAAGATGGAAGAGGAGGATATGGTGGTGATTGCTTTGAAAAGTTTGCCATGTTCCTACAAGCACTTCATCAAAATGCTCAACATTACATCCACCAATGTTGACTTGAAGTTTGATGAACTGTGCAACAAGCTTTTGCAGCAGGATAGTTTGAGGAAGTAGTTTGGGAGCAGCAGTGAGTCTCCTAGTGTTGAACAGTTATTTATTGCCAAGGATGTTGGCAAAGGCAAGTCCACTTAGCAGAAAGGACGAGGCGATTCGAAGGAGGGCCCCAAGAAGTCTATTACTTGCCATTATTGTGGGAAGATTGGTCATATACAAAAGTATTGTAGAAAGTGGTTGGCTGATGAGAAGTCGATTTGGGAAGAGTCTCAGCAAAGTGGTCAAGTGGCAGAGTATACTACGTAGGAGTCTGCATATTATGCATTTTGATGACCAACACACCATCTAAATATGGGTAGACTTAGTTTTTGTTTGTAAGATGACCGTTAAGGGAGGGTATTAAAGTATTTATTGTAATATTAATGGTCATCTTAGCTTTAGTTAGTCGTCTGTTTACTTTTAGTTAACTTAGCTAGCTTTTAGTAACTTTTGTTTACGCTTTAGTTTGTTTGCATCTTTTGGCTTTCTGCTTTAGTTTGCTTTAGTTAACGATGGTTTCTTTTTAGAAACATTATCTTGTAATTTTATTTATAAGGAGTTCTCTTCTCCTTTTGTAATCACAAATTAACGAATATCGAATATCAATTATCATTACAAAACCAAAGTAGTAAATGACCAGTCAATCTGGTCATAAACTTTTTCAAAATCAATTTGGGCCATGGACACATTTTAATTGAAGAACATAGCCCAATTCATACCTTCCTAGCTAGTTAAAAGATTATCCGATATATATCTTCCCTCCACAAAACTTGTTTGATTGGGTATATAATTTTTGACAAAATATTTTAACTCTTCTAGCTAGGGCCTTAGCTAACATTTTGTAGGAAACATTACGCAAAATAATAGGCCTCCAATTTTTCATCTGAGTGGAATCACCTTCTTTGGGTAAAAACTTGATTATGCTTTAATTTCACTTCCTAATGTGCCAGCTGCAATTGCCTAGTAAACTTCAAAAAAGAGGTTACTAATTTAGTTGATGTTATCTTTATAAAATTTAATAGGGAAACCATCACGCCAAGGGGCTTTTTCATTCTTCATAGGACAATTAGCATTTTCAATCCCATCCAAGGAAAGTTCTCTATCTAGGAAATGACATCCTTTGCTTCAAGCTTACATGAAACAATTTTAGAAACTAACTCTCTTGCATCAGAAACACTATGATCATTACCATCAATAGTGAAGAGCTCACCATAAAAAAATTGAAAGAATTTTCTATTTCAATCTCATCTTCAACCAAAATGCTCCTCACATCAATAGCATTAATCTTTTCCTGTTTTTGTCTTGACTTTTTAAAAAAAAATTGGACCATTTATCCCCAAGACACAAACACATTAGTCTAGACCTAGTTGTTGAATTGGCTATGGGTACGAATATGGGTATATGGGTACGATATGTAGGTATGGCAGTTTTTTTTTGAGGGTTTGGGTATGTTTTGGGTACGTCTATACAAAACATACACACACACACACATATATAAATATGGATATTTGCAGCCTAAAAATAGAAATAAGTTTAGAATGCTATAAACAATGCATATGTTAAACAAAACAATTACAAATTTCAAAATTTGAAATATAACATACTAATTTAAATTCATTAATTCAATATCAAAAGGATCAAACTTGAATGTCATGATAGATAATCATTGTTTAATATTAAAATAATACAATTAGTAGTCATTTATCAGCATCACATGGGTCATCATCAAGATGAAAATCATCATCAACATTATCATTAGATGATGCAAATGGACTAGAACCACATGGAACTCCATTGCCACTTGAACTAAAATTATGTTGGCTACTTGACTCCTTGAAAATTGAAGATTGTACAACAAAAGAAAGATCCAAGTCAGTTTGCTGAGGTTCTACATCACACAACTTTGTTGCCCCTTCCTTGTATTCATTATTTTTGTGAGTAAGAAGACACAAATTCGAATGCACATAAACTAGCTCCTCTACTTTACTTGATACCAAATGGTTGCGCTTCATTGAGTGGATGAAGGAGTATGTACTCCAATTCCATTCAGCTGAAGAAGAACTAGCAACCTATTTAAGCAAATGGAGCTCTAATTAGAGTTGTTAAATTA